>MU669067.1:17004-37018 GCA_026770625.1 Nicotiana glauca
CACATCTCTACTTATGGTGACTTTGCCATTTCTTGGGTTATATAATTCATAATCTTTAGAATTTTGATCATAGCCAATGAAAACATACCTCTCACTTTTATCATCAAGCTTGGACCTCTTATCATCCGGCACATGTGCATAAGCAATGCTCCCAAAAACTCTCAAATGAGCAACTTTTGGCTTGAAACCACTCCAAGCCTCTTGAGGTGTTTTGTCACGAACACTCTTGGTGTGACACCGATTTGACAAGTACACCGCACAAGCAACTGATTCAGACCAAAACTCCTTTGGCATATTTTTGCTCTTCAACATACTCCGTGCCATGTTGAGAATAGTCCGGTTCTTTCTTTCCACGATGCCATTTTGCTGTGGTGATCTTGGAACTGTCAAAAAATGACGAATTCCATTCTTTTCACAAAAAATCTTGAATTTATTGGAAGTGAATTCTCCACCATTATCGGACCGCAATGACTTCACTTGGTAGCCACTTTGTTTCTCCACCATGCTCTTGAAATTTTTGAAAATCTCAAACACCTCCGATTTTGCCTTCAAGAAATAAACCCAAATTTTTCTAGAAAAATCATCAATGAAAAGTAAAAAAATAATTACTTTTACCAAGTGAAGATGGCTTGATTGGTCAGCACACATCCATGTGAATCAACTCCAATGGACATCGAGCTCTAGTCAAAGACTCCTTAGGAAAGCTTTTTCTTACTTGCTTTCCAAAGAGACATCCTTCACAAAGTTGGCTCGGATGATCAATTGTTGGCAACCCAATCACCATGGCCTCCTTCTTCATCAACCTTAAACTATCAAAATTCACATGGCCAAATCTCATATGCCAAAGCCAAGATGAATCTTTGGCACATGATAGCAAGCATCTTGGAACATCACTTTGAAGATTCAAAATAAACATTTTATTATTAGCCATAGGAACTTTGGCTAACAATCTCCCATTTTCATCTCTCATAAACAACTTTTTATCCTTCAAATGAATATCATAATTTTTCTCCAAAAGTTGTCCCAAGCTTAAAATGTTACTTTTCATCTCCGGTACATACAAAACATTAGGAATTAATTGGTGGCTACCATCTTTCAAGCGAATTAAAATCGTACCTTTTCCTTTGATTTTAACCCGTGAAGAATCTCCAAAAGTGATGTTGCCACCATTCAATTCTTCAAGCTCCACAAATAAATTCTTCTTTCCACAAATATGGCTACTTGCACCGGAGTCAAGGTACCATTGATTTTTCTCTACACTTTCTTCTCCTTTGCAAGCAAGAAGTAGAGTGCCATCTCCATCTTCATTTTTGCTCTCCACAAAATTATTTTTCTCTTCCACATTACTTTTGCATTCCCAGGAAAAATGACCAAATTTATGACAAGTATAACATTCAATATTAGACTTATCATACCTTCCTTGACTTTGCCTCCATCCTCTACCTCTTCCACGGCCTCTTCCTTGGTTATAGTCTTGGCTTTTGTTCTCTTTGCTAGGTGGTTGACTACCACCTCTTCCTCTTCCACCACGGCCTTGTCCACGTCCACGACCTCTTTGTTGCGAGCCACGCTTTTCATCTTTCTCCTTGAAAGAAAGTTTTGCTTGCAACGCTTGTTCAACCGATTCTTCTTTCAGTTTCTTCAACTTTTCTTCATGTGCTTGCAAAGAACCCGTGAGTTCTTCAATGGTCATGGTGTCCAAGTCTTTGGACTCTTCAATAGCCACAACAATATAATTAAATTTTGAATCAAGGGATCGTAGTATTTTTCCAACGACCCTATCATCACTCAAGTCTTCACCATATCTCTTCATTTGATTGACAATAGCCAAAACTCTTGAAATATAATCCGAAACGGATTCGGATTCCTTCATATGCAATGATTCAAACTCTCTTCTTAAGGTTTGGAGACGAACTCTTTTCACTTTATCCAAACCTTTAAAGGAAGTTTGAAGAATCTCCCATGCTTGCTTGGAGGTGGTTGCATTTGCAATCTTCTCAAACATCTTGTCATCCAAACTTTGATGGATGAGAGTGAGCGCCTTTTGATCCTTCTTTCTAAAGGCAGCATCATCTTCCCCTTCATCACCTCCAACTTCCACCGGTTCCCAAACATCATAGGCACCAAGTAAGGCCTTCATCCGGATACACCAATTTCCATAGTTTTCTTTTGTGAGCATAGGAACTTGGAATGGAGTTCCATTACTATTCGTCATCTTTCTTCAAGTTTGGTTGTCTCTCAAACACACCGTGCTCTGATACCAAATGTTAGAAATTTTGGGAGAGCAAGACAACACAAAAGAACACTCAAAACTCACAAAGAAGAAAAAATGGAGGAAAGGAGGATTTCTATTCAACTTGGCTTACATCAAATGGCTAGATTACATAGCTATTTATAGGAGAACTCTTTCATGCATCTAGCCTAGTGTATATGTAAACACAATAACTAAGTCCACACCTCACTTCATTCAAGGTACATGGATGACACCAATGCATAAAGAAATTCACACTCTAATGCATGTACTTACTTAATGTCTAGTTCATGAACTAATGTAGACACATGTAGACAAATGTAAACTAATGTGAACTAATGGAAACAAGTTTATTATGTTTCACATTTCAACACTCTTGTGGTGTGAGAAATGGAGATAAGTTGAATCGTTTCTAATAGAACTTGATAAACGGAACCAAAAACCCAATAAGATTGCATGAAAGAAAACAAGCTGGCTAATTCAATGACCTCATGCCCCGGAGGACTTATGTGGTAAATGCAAAAGTTATGGAGCAGCAATGAAGCTGCTTCCGGTCCCGGACAGAAGAATAATCCCTGGAAACATGACATATCTGCAAATTGTATGTTTGAAAGCAAAACAGCATAAGCCCGCGGACAAAGATCAACAAACAAGCAATGATATATAAACGACCTCAAAGCACATGAATAGAATACTGAAAATGGTAGATATGGAACTCAAGAACGCAAACTACTCACTTACGATTTAGAGCTAAATCTGGATAAGTTATCAGTGCTGGCTTCTCTTGGTCTACTTTAAGTCCACTGTTATCTGTGTCCAGTTTATTCAGGTAATGACGTAGGTAGTTTACAGCTTATCATAAAAATAAAAATAATGTATGCCAGTAGTTTAGGAACATTTTGTAGCTAATCAGATACCAAAGCAGGTAAAAGATCATTTCTTTTACTCTCGGCAAATCAGAATGGGGAGCAACTATTATCCACATCATATGTTCTGCTCAAATGTTACTTAAACGAATTTATATCTGAATGAGCCACTATTTTTTGCAGTAATCTAGCAACATCGTAGATATCCTTCACCAAAACCTACTGTTTAAACTCAAAAGTAAACCACGTTCCTGATAAACAACTAATTCGTCAACTTAAACTGAACCAAAATCATGGATACATACATGTTGTGCAGGTTTGGGAAAAAGATAGATGCCCAAGCCATGTTATTAAACTAAAATGCAGAAGTAATTACAAAAGACATGGTCTTCACATACTAATAATTTGATACATAGTTTGAAAGATAATTGAGAGAAGCATCCACTGGAAGTTACTTTAATATCTCCTTTAAGCGCCACCATGAATGCAACGCGCACTTATAAATCCCCGTATTAAGCTTGTATTGAGAAATACAACAGCGTGTGAGGTGTTCATAGGTGTAACAAGGGCATCTTTTCCTTAGATCCTTTCCCAAAGGTCTAGAAATGGCCAATTATGTAAGTATCTAACATATGACATTATATATACATATTGGAATGTGCTCTCATATTTTTCAGATGTAACAACTAAAAGATACCCACTGATTATACATAATCAGTTTGCATAATTAAACAACTTACTGCATTTACACCTTCCCCTGAAATTTTTGTTGCTTCGAAGACATCTTTTTGACCACTTAACATGTCTTTCAATTGCTGACGGTCTTTACCTTCCTGCATCATACTAGAGTCAGAAAGATTTTTATATTTGAGAATGCATAATTGACTTATTCGTAACTGAAATAAGCATACATCTTTCCTGTCTGTCCTCCCCCGGAAGAAAATAAGCATTGTACGAGTGTCATATGATGCTACACTACTTTGGCTAATTACATGTTTGAGTGGAGCGGCTAAAATTTTGTTTAGGCTTGATGGAATTTTTATTACAGAGCACACTAAATTCGCGATACACACACATAATTAGTTGGAGATGTACATTGGTTTCTCTTCACCAGTGCCGGCTCTAGGGGAAAGCCACTAAATCAATTGCTTTAGGCCCCCTAGAATTAAAGGCCCCAAAATTTTCAAATTGTATACTATAAAATTATTAATAAAAGATACTAGTTAAATTTTATACGTTTTTGTTTGGAATGTGATAGAGATTATTCAAATGAATTACTTGAGTTAATGAATATGTATATAAAAATAAATAATTTGCTGACGATTTTGATAATTAAGAATGAAGTCTCTTGTAGTATCTTTGAGAATTTATTATTTCTTATAAAGAATGGATTATGCCGTTTGATTTTTCTAAATAGGCTTTAACTATTTTAAATGTATGAAATTATATTGACATCTATCTATGGTACAAAATTGAGATTATTAGGATATGAGAATTTATAAAAATACTATCTTAATCGTCATTATTGTTTCCTATAAAATATTATGCAGGTCTTAGAGAATAGTATTACCAAATATTTGCAATGATAAAAGCTAGAGATAAATGAATGAATGATCAAATACGTACAATATGGTTGGTATACCGTCATTACAAAAAATGAAAAATAAAAAATAAATTAAATTTTCTTATATAAATTTAAGGCCTCTAATTGAGGTTTGGCTTTAGGCCACCAATATAGTTGAGCCACCCCTGCTCTTCACCACCAAAATAACTCAACTTTTGATGTGCACACGACTGTAGAAAGCTGAAATTAACGGAAACATAATACATTAGGCAATAGTAACAGCTTATAGCATTCCTATCTTCTTCTTGCTTTCAATCATCGTGCTTCGCAAATTCAACATTTCCATAAAAATGAAAATTAAATTAACTGAAATTAATCTCTGTAGAGCACTTTCCACACTTGAAGTTGAATCAGAACATTTCTATTTCTCAGTAGTTTGCGTAAATTGAATTATAATCGTGTAGATTAGCAATTATACATCACAACAACAACAAAGGCAATTTACGTTAGCCACATAAAATAAAAAAGGGACGTTACTCTTGATGAGCAGATTACTTTAATTTAACTAATAAAGGTAGTAAAAAAACATGCCAAGAATTACTATCTCATCTGAAATGAACAGGGGACAAGTATTCCAAAAATATCATCTCGGACGTCGCTTGAACCAATGGAATACGTTGGATTTGCAAGTCCATGTGAGGCAACGCACTCTCATATTCTTTATACCCTTTAAAAACACTTTTGACTGTTTCACCAACCTGAAGAATGAATATAGAGTAAGTCAAATGATATTGAAACAAAAAAATGAAAAAAATAAACCATATAGCCAATAAAGCCTATACAAAGTGAAATAACATTCTGTCCAACTCCAACCATTTTAATGTATTTGGACAGAATGGAATGTGTATAAAACTTCCCACAGAATTATTAAAGCCTTTTGCTATATATTCACGAACAACTATAGATATGAAAGACAAAAATTAGATGAATTATAGCATCGATAATGTGCCATCACTAGATGACCTTCTATAAATTTGCAAGGTATTCCAAACTCTTCTATGACGATTTTAAACTCTTCAAACCAACTTTTTTTTGAGGTATCAAATTTATAGTATATTTTATTTAGTTTCTAATTATATAAATATATTTGATATTTTTCAGTTTGTAATTTATAGTATCTTTTATAAAGTTTCTGAATATATAAATTTAATTTAAAAAATTGGGAAACATATATTCAAACTAAGACAAAAAAAATTAAAAAATCAACCTGGTGTATTCTAAACTTCTTCATTCTTTTTGTTACGAAAGGAGTAGTAGTAATAATGATATAATACTACTGCTCTCTGTTTCGTCAACTGCACAAAAATAATATATATATAAATTGCACACAAAAAAGAGCCGCATCAGATTTCCTTTTTTTGTCAAATACTCTTTGTTTTAGCTTTTGTTGAAGACTCTTTAACTTCTCAAAACTAATTCAGTTTCTTACCCCAAATTTTCAACTCCTGCCTGCCTCAACGTCAATCAATTTTATAACAAGATGTATGCCGTAGTCCTGCTTTCATATAGCCGAGGTTCGTTTACATTAGTTTTTCTTCCAAAATTGTTGTAGTCAAGCTTGTTGTGGTTGCTTCAGAAATTTTCGACTTCGACCTACACTATCAGAAGAAAATAGAGTTTGTTTTGCATCGGAATCAACAGACTGAGGGGTTGCCAAGAAGCCCATATAAAATTAACGATAGAAGTGCAAAAGACTCTACAACTGCTCGAAATTTTTTTTATTTTTACGGCACTTTGACATGGAAGAACAGAAAAAACTCGCAACAAAAAATCGAATATGCATACAGAAGCAGAAACATGCTAAAGTTTCCTCGAACGGTTTGAAAATTTAACATTATATAGATCATGAGTAATATTGCAGTTCTTTAAACAATTTGACGTAAATTCGGTGTCTTACTAAATCTTTTTGTTCTACTATTTGTTCAGTTTTTTAGATGCATTAGATGCTGAAATTTAAGTATAAGTATACAAAATATGTGTCCTATATATCGTAAGAACTTTCTAATCCGTACACCATATTACTCTCTATTATGCTGTACATCGTCTTTCTTCTGAATATGCATTATTTGATATATCATTGCATAAATTTAAGATATATTATGTCATATGTTTTATCATTTTTTTTATGTTTACCCATCCCATACATCTTATGCATTTTTTAAAATTTAGAGCATTTGTAATTTTTAGGTACTTTTGATGATTATTCGTACAGGTTTATCGTCTTTATTAGTCGCTTTTATACCTGCTTTACTCAGTTGCAAATAGAGAAAAATCACAATTCTAATTAACATATCAAATTTTATGTACTAACCTTTAAATATGCTTTCTGAACAGTTTGCCAAGAAGCCCTACATAATTTCTGATAGAATTGCGAAAGACTCTACAATTTGTCGGAAAAAAATTTATTTTTACGGCTTTTTGACATGGAAGACCACAAAAAAATCGCAAAAAAAAAAATCGTATAATCATAAAGCAGCAGAAAAGAGCTAAATTTTCGTCAAACGGTATGAAAACTTTGACATAATATAAATTATGAGTAATATTGCAGTTCTTAAAACAAATTGACGTAAATTCGGTCTCTTCTAAAATTTATTTTTACTACTATTTGTTCAGTTTAATAGACGCGTTTGATACTTAAATTTATTTATAAGTCTAAAAATATGTGTCCTAAATATATATCGTAAGAACTTTCTGATCCGTACCCGCGCGATATTCTGTATTATTATGTATCGTCTTTGTTGGAGTTGGTATACTTTATTATGTATCTCCTTTCGGTTTGGTAACTTTCGGTTTGAATAATAAATTTAAAAAATATTATGTTATATGTTTTATTATTTTTTATATTTTTACCCATCCCATACATCTTATGCAATTTTAAAATTTTACAGCATTTGTAATTGTAGCTACTTTTGATTATTAGACATACATGTTCATCGTCTTTATTAGTGGCTGTTATACCTGCTTTACTCAGTTGCAATTACTGAAAAATCAGTATTCTAATAAGCATATAAAACTTTATGTACTACCCCTTAAACATACATAGATTATTTTATTATCTTTATTTTGATAATTTTCTTACCTTTTTCCAGTTATAAAAGTTACCTCTTTTTAAATTTTATGGTTTACGGACGTTATCCATTCTACTACTATCAGACGGAATGCTCTCGAAAAAAGAAAAACAAAACAATCATTAACAGACACAACAAATCGTCTGAATACCACTCAATTACGTAGTGGAGCCATAAAGATCTATGAACGAGTTTCATCATCTCAATCTCAATAACAATATCCAAATTCTACCCAACAACAACATTTGCGATATGATTATTCGCCTTCAAAATTGCAAAGCGATCATCTTTTACCGGATTTAAATGAGTTGCCATTATTGCAAGGTACATATTTGTGTAAATTTCGTTATACCTTAAATGAAAATTTGAGGAAGTTAAAATTCAGCATTTCTATTCTGACGAATAATATTTTTTTTAATTTTTTAACCTATTTACTTTTATCTCATATGCGCCAGTACAGTAATTTATAAATTAAAAAATTAATTTTTTACCATATCTTTGCTTTTGTTTATTTTATTATAATTAATAAATGTTTGTTATAAATATAAAATTATAATTTTTCATGAATTTTGCCTTTTTTCGTTCTAATTTTAAAAAATTTGTTAAACATTTTATCTTCTCCTTTGCGATGTTTATATTTTAAAAAAAAGATTTATTTGGTTGATTAGGCTTAATATTTAGAATACTATTAAATGAATATCTTTTAGCCCTCTAATTTAACATGTTGTTTGATAGGTGGTTTACATTTTCATTAAAAGTACGTGTCACGACCTAAAATTCACTAAGGGTCGTGGTAGCGCCGGACACCTCTGTCAGGCTAGCCAATTAAATTATCAATTAATTCCTCTTTTAATACTTTTGAAAATCTAAGATTTTTTCTTCCATTTTCATAAATCAAAGTTCACTACTTGGATTCAAATTTAAATAATAACAATTAGTACAAATCCGTTGAAACCCATCCCAGAAACCCGGTGTCACAAGTGCATGAGCGACTACTGATAAGTAAAATAAATACAACCTCTGTCCAAAATACAGTGGACATGGAATAAGTAATAAAAATGCTGAAGGGAACTATACTAGCTGCGGGTCATCTCGAACAATGCAGCTCACCTAGTCCCAAAGTCATCCATGCTGCTACGCTCAACAGGCTGCTAGAGGTGTATCTACCTGTGCAACAAAAATGCACAGAAGTGTAGTATGAGTACGTAATCAACATGTACTCAGTGAGTATCCCGCCTAATCCCGAAGGAGTAGAGACGAGATGGTCAACTCTGACACTCTCTAATAGTCCAATGGTTATTTATCCTTAATACACATATTAAACAGTAGATTTATATTTTTAGACATGATGTTAATCCAGATAGAGGAAACAAGTAAGCACATAATTCTTTCATAGGAAATTTTCACAATTTCTTTTCATTATTAACCAAATGATCTCGAGCCATAGTGAGGCATGTAACAACTTAATTAAGTCCAGGCAGCAATACAAGCATGCGCAAATCATACCGAGGCGACGGCCCGATCCAACAGAAATAAATGTGTACTTGCGGAGGATCGACGGCGCGCCTATAGATGCATCTATTAATCTGCCGAGGCGTTCGACCCATTCCAAAAATAAACACACACAGATAGACAATCAGTCAAGAAGTCAACATGGATCAATTATCCAAGAAAGGCCAATTCTCTTTAATAATTTTGAGATAACGAAGCATAAGCCTTTTTTAGAAATCCATTTATTAATTTAATGTGATTTATTACTCCGCTCGCAAATCATCCATGCGACACGGGTACACGTAAGATACATGCTCAGATAGCCAATTAGAATTTTATCGAGGAATAATTATCCAAATAAGCCAATTCTCTGTTTAACAATTCAGGAAATGATGTTTAATCTCTTTTTAAATTCGNCGTGCGTACGTAGCCTCCACATATAGGAGAATATAATCAATTATTTCACCTATGGGGTAAATTTCCCCTCACAAGATTAGAAAGGAGACTCACCACGCTCCGAAGACTCAAAACCGGCATTCTTCATTCTTTCGAAGACTTGCACCAATGCGCGACGCTCCAAAACTAGCCAACGATCATATAAATACATTAATACATACTCAATTATACTTTACAACCCAATTTATAATAATTCATAACCCCGAACGAAAAGTTGACGAAAATGCCCTCGGGCCCACGAGCCCGGAATCCAAAATTTCTCGAAGATAAAGTTTACCCATGAATTCACGAACTCAAATATATGATTTTCTCTTAATTCTATATTCAAAATCATGGTCAAAATCCAAGATTATAATTTTTGAGGTTTTTCACCAAAACCCTCAATTTTTACACTAATTCTCATGCTTAAATCCATACATAATTGATGTATTTAACTCAAAAGTGATGGGGATAACTTACCTTAACCATGACGACAAAAATCCTCTCTTGAAGCTCCCCAAAAATCTCCTAAGCCATGAAGAAATGGGAGAGATGAACTCAAACCACGATTTAAATCAACCTTTCTGTGTAACGACCCGATCGGTTATTTTGAGCCCTAGCGCATCGTTCAACAGTCTGAGGCCATGAGCAGCTTCATTTCAGGTATTGTACTTGTTCGCATGGTCGGAATTTAAATTCAGGAAGATCGGAGTTAAATTTAAATGAAAATTCTCAATTTAGAAGCTTAAAGTTGAAAGAATGAACTAGGATTGGAATTTTGAGTAAACGACCTCGGAATCAGGATCTGAAGGTTCCAGCAGGTTTGTATGATGATTCGGACTTGGGCGTCTGCCCAGTTCGGGTTTTGGATATCCCGGGAGCGTTTTGGCGCCTATTGAGGAAGTTAATATTTTAGAAGGAATTTCTTAAATTTGGCTTGAAGTGAATTTCAGTATTATCAATGTCCGATTGGGATTCCAAGCCTAGGAATAGCTCCGTATGGTGATTCTAGAGTTGGGAGCGCGATCAGAAGTGAATTCGGAGGTCCGTGGGTCCTTTTGGAGCAATTTGGCTAAAGTTAGAATTTGAAGGTTTTTGGAGAAGTTTGACAGGAGGTTGATTTTTTGATATCGGGGTCAGAATGCAATTCCGAAAGTTGGAGTAGGTCTGTAATATCAAATATTACTTGTGTGCAAAATTTGAAGTCAATCGGACGTGATTGGATAGGTTTAAACATCGAAAATAGAAGTTGGAAAGTTCAAAGTTCATAAAGCTTGAATCGGGGTGTAATTCATAGTTTTGGCGTTGTTTGTTATGATTTGAGGCCTCGAGCAAGTCCGTAATGTGTTTTGGGGCTGGTTGATATGATTGGTTGGGGTCCCGGGGGCCTCGGGTGGATTCCGGATGGTTAACGGATCGAAAAATGGATTTGAGAAAACGTTGAGGTTTGCTGGTTGCTGGTATTTCTGCCTCTGCGGAAAAGGGACCACAGAAGCGGCCCCGCAGAAGCGGAATGGGAGCCGCAGGAGCGGTTTATGGTCGAGGCTTGGAGACCGCAGATCCGGTCAAGGATCCACAGAAGTGGGACCGCATCTGCGTAGGGAAGATCGCAGAAGCGAAATGAGAGGCCCAGTGGAAGCCGCAGAAGCGGCTAGTTTTTTCGCTTAAGCGGAACCACAAAAGCGGTTAAGCTATTGCAGAAGCAAAAAAAGGCTGGAGCCCAGGGACCGCAGAAGCGGATTATTTTCCACAAAAGCGGAAGCGTATATATTTTCGCAGAAGCGAAAATAGTTGGAGCAGTGAGGTTGTTTTAAGTCGAATTTTGAGTTCATTTCTCCTATTTTCATCATGGCTTGGGCGATTTTGGGGAGCTTCAAGAGAGAGTTTTCATCATCAATGAGGAGGTAAGTTATTCCTATCACTCTTGAGTTGAATATATCAATTTTATGTGGCTTTAATCATGAAAATTAGAGTAAATATTGAGGTTTTGGTTGAAAACCTAGAAAATTATAATCTCGGATTTTAGCCACGATTTGAGTATGGAATTAAGAGAAAATAATATATTTGAGTTCCTAAGATCATGGGTAAACTTTATCTTCGAAAAGTTTTGGATTTCGGGCACGTGGGCCCGAGGGCGTTTTGGTCAATTTTCCAATCGGGGTTAGGAATTTGCTACACATTAGTTTGTAATGAATATTTGAGCATATATTAATGTATTTGCGTAACCATTGGCTAGTCTTGGAGCGTGGTGCATCAATTGGAGTCCTCGGAAGAATGCAGAATGCCGATTTTGAGTCTTCGGAGCGAGGTGAGTCTCCTTCCTAATCTTGTGAGGGGGAATTTACCCCATAGGTGAAGTAATTGATTATGTGCTCCTATTTGTAGGGGCTACGTACGTACGAGGTGACAAGAGTCCGTGCGTAGCTATTATTATGCTATTGTCAGGGTAGTTAGGACTCAAAAGCATGTTATACTTGGATTACTGTGAACCCATTGATAATTTGAATTGTTTAAATCACCTTGAATTGGTAAAGGAATTTAAAAAGAGATTTAATATTAAATTCTCCCTGAAATGTTAAAAAGAGAAATTTGTCTATTTGGTTGATTATCCCCGATAAGCTCTTATTTGACTGATTGAGCATGTATTCTTATGTGTACCTGCATCGCATGCATGATTCGCGAGCAGGGTAAGTGTTTATTTTTGTAATGGGCCGAACGCCTCGGCAGATTAAATAGATGCATCTATGGTACGGGCCGCTCGACCCTCGGCAGTGCATAATTTACATTTCTGTTGGAGCGGGCCGTCGACCTCGGCATGATTTGCGTATGTTTATATGTTACTTGAAAATTGTAAATATGGAATTGGCCCTACATGGCTTGATATAAACTGATAAGATAATAAAGAACAGACTTTATAAGCCCTTGATTTATTGTTGAAGGTGTTTACCTATTTTTTTCTGGCTTCACAATCAGAACTTTTATGCAAATCCATGATTTTTCTCGCACTTATAGAATATTATTATTTGACCTCTAGTGAGTGTCGAAGTTGGCCATCTTGTCTATACCCGTTCGGGATTAGGCGGGATACTCACTGTGTACACGTTGATTACGTAATCATACTATATTTCTGTGCATTTTTGTTGCACAAGTATATATACCTCTAGCAGCCTATTGGGCATAGCAGCATGGATGACGCTGGGACTAGGTGAGCTGCATCACTCGAGGCGACCACAGCTAGGGTAGTCTTTTCCAGTGTACTATATTTACGTTCCGTCCACTGTATTTCGGACGGATGTTGTATTTTATTTCTCTTATCAGTAGTTGCTCATGTACTTGTGACACCGGGTTCTGGGATGGTTCGGAGTATTGTATTAATTGCTTAACCTTCAAATTTGATTTGATAATATATTCTTTAAAATTTCTAAATAATGAAGGAAAGATCATGTATTTCAAAAGTGATAAAACGAGACTAACTTTAAGTATTTGAGTTGGCTGTGTTGACAGAGGTGTCCGACACCACCACGACCCTTAGTGGATTTTGGGTCATGACAACATGGTATCAGAGCACTAGGTTCCCGTCGGTCTCACGAGTCATGAGCAAGTCTAGTAGAGTCTCGCGGATCGGTACTGAGACGTCTGTACTTATCCTCGGGAGGCTGCAGGACTGTTAGGAGTACTTCCCTTCTTGATTTCCTTATCGTGCGGTTCTATTCCTTTGAGGCTTATGCCTTTGATTCCTTCCTACTCAATCTTACGCGACGCGAGCGCTTGCTAGAAATCAAGAATTTAAAGAATTGAAATGGCACTACAAATGTGGTGCGGGATGATTTTCTCGGTATAGTTGGTTGGACTATTATAGTCGCTTTATGGAAGGGTATTCTATTGTTCAGCTCAATAACAGGACTTTTAAGATCCTTGAGGCTAGGCACAGGTTGCCATGATGCTCATGAGCGATTTTCCGCAGTGTTGTTGTGATGGTAGGATGTTTGCCCACGTGTCGGGGAAGTAGATGAATTGAAGGGAGGTTTACTCAGCGTGTAATCAAGGGATTCAGTATTTTATTTCCGGCAGGGGGAAAGTCAATCGAACTGAGGATGGTTAGGTGTGAGCTGGTGGAAGTAATGAGGCTTGGTAATTGCAAGCGTGATGGAGTTCTCCTCTACATTGGGGTGTTGTTGTCCTAACTGGACGTACTAAGGTTATCGATGTTATAATCTGCTACAATTCGCCTTTATGGCAGGGTATTGTGAAATAATATTGGAGGTACAACTTTCAGATATCGCATGATGCGGTGGTTTAAGATCGAATCAGAATTTCTAATATTGACGGCTCGATAAAGATGACCTTTGGAAAGGTTTAAAGTTAGCAGCAATGGTGGATTCGAGTGCCACGAAGATAGATTTTATTTAAGGCAACAATTGAGCAGCAAAGTATGAGGAAGGACACCTGGGAACTGTCAAGGGGTGTTTAAAAAACTTCTAGAAGACCAAGTATGAGGAACAAGGTTGAGTGGCTAACTAAAGAGATGAGTTCCGCCAAAGTGGGAGAGTGGCGAGAGTTGCATATGGGTTTTGTAGTAGTATGACTACGCGCCTTAAAGTGAGTTTGGATCGAATTGGGGATTTTAAAGGATTGGTGATTGAAGCCTGCGGGTATGATGTGAAGTATGGGCTATTATGCGGCAAAAGATTTGATATGGCGGAAAGGAGCTGCTTAAAGTGGAAGAGGGTGCAGCATAAACCTGAATTTGGAAGGATGTTGTCGCGCATTTAATTGATGTCCACGAGGGGCTAATGGACTTGTGCAACTAGAAGGTGAGCTCGGACTCAGGATGGGCTATTGGTGTCATAGTAAATGTACCCCGTGTAGCAGCGTGAGAAGATGTCGGGAGATGATTCCCCTAGGTGGGTTATTCCCCGTGAGCAGGTTAGCGGTCGCGTGCTCGGTGAAGCTTCTGCAAAGAATTATATTGGTTGTTCGACAAAGAGATCGGTCGTGCGAATGTGATTAATGATTCAGAATATGAAAGATGGAGATTTGGAAGATTCCGAGAAATTTTGATAACTTATGGCGCGAGGTTATGTCGATAAGAGGTAAAAAGGTCGGGCGAACTCAAGAATGGTGATATGATGGCTTCATGATAAGTGGGAGAGTCCCACCGCCTGTGATTGGGCTGTGTGATTAACTACTTGCATGATTTCTGGTTATTAGCATATTGATGGATTATCTCAGCTATGAGAAAAGACCATAAGTGGTAATTCGAGCAAATGAATTGTTGGAGGCATGCGATGGTTGGCCTTATTGGCTCATGTCTGGACTTGGAAAAAGGTTCAGGATTTATGCCTGGTATAGATACAGGTTTCAGAGGAAGTGATTTCGCAGGGTGCTTCGCCGGGTGCTTCGTCGAGAGAGTATTCGTGTGTTATAAGAATTACGGGATGAATTATATTTGGGTCCAAGTCAGAGCGGGTGGCTCTCAACAATGGTCCTAGTGGAACTCAAATGATAAAGTGTGGTACCTAATAATTTCAAGCCTATAAGTACAACTAAGAATCAAGCTTTGTAGCAGCTTATGAGAAGGTGCCCAGAATGTCCTATGATGTGTTACCTTGTGGTGTAGCATTTGAGAAATGTGAAATAATTCGTGAGATTTGAGACAACATGGTCTCGCAATTCAAGGTCACTCGGGGAGAGTATAGAGGGACTATGTTATGTGTTGAAGAGAGTTAGTATTAATTCCAAAACAATCAAGGATAAATTGGAAGGAAAGGGATTGATTAGCCATAGTTGAATTTGGCATGTTGGGGTTTGTGCTCCGTTCATTCAACGTGATCGAGTTATGCATTTGATTTGTGGCGGTACGTGTAAGGTTTGTCGGCCGCTGTAATTGATAACATTTTAAACCATTCTATGGTTGTGGCTCGTTATGTGGAAGCAGATTCCGGAAGGGCTATGGTGGCCTGGACCACTACTTGCAGATTTGCATATTCTACGGTTATGGGAATTTACCTGTGTGTTGCTATGATTCTCCCGAAGTGAGTTAAGTGAAAAGTTCGTATATGAGGAAGTGTTAAAATATTAATGATTTCGGAGTTATGATGAAAAATTGTGTGCTATCGTATGTTGGCACGTTGGGTGCAGTAAGTAGCATGGAAATATGAAGTGAGGATCAAGGTTGCAGTTTAGTGTTGACAAGGATGTCACGGGCTCGGATGAGCAAGGAAAGGGTTGAATGATTAAAGCAGGTTGGGGTTGTTTTCAGCGTCACCTAAGATTGGTGTTTTGTAACAAGGACTTGTATCATGGTTAATGATTCTTGATCGCTTATCAGCGTTAGTACGGTCGGTGGGTTGGAGGTAAGACCCAGTTAATTATTATGGTAGATTGTGGGAGTGTGTTCCACAGGAAGATTGAATAAATGTGGCACGACGCCACTTGATTGATTAAAGATATAAACCAAGTATGAAAAATTGTGATGATATCGTTAAATTGAGAATGGATGCCTGGAGGGCACTCGGATTCTGAGTTGTGGATTATACTCCGATTATGACGGTTCTTCTTGTGTATTACGAGAAGAAGGGAATTAGTACGGACCTTTGAAAGGTCATTGGCTTAATTTGATATGATCAGGATTGACTTGAGGTTGGTGGATGAATTTAAATGTGAATTTGGGCTTTATATCAGGCCACTTGTGTTCGTTCAGTGAGCGTTCCTTATGGAGGAACAGTCGGGGTGTTATTTTTTCATCAAATATTCCAGGTAATGATGTAATGCGCCGTATGAGTTGTGAGACGGCTTGGTAAATTTTATGTGTTGAGATTCCGCGTGGCAATGACGTATTATGAGCAAGATGGCTCTTGAGATTCAGACTGTATATCGCACCTCAGTTGTGCTCGAGTTTTGTAGCTTATCTTGCTATATGTCCCCTCAGGGATGGCAATATGCACTTAGCGTGCTTGTGACCTAGATTCGGTATTTTATCGCAATGAGCAAATTAGCTTGATGTGTATCTCCTTATGTGAGTTCTACGTGTGGATCGGGTGGCACGCCGCCATAGTTATATTATGAGGATCGGATGGCATGCCGACATGGTTATGTTGTGAGGATTGGATGGCACGCCGCCATGGTTATGCTGTGTGGATCGAGTTGCACGCCACAACAGTGTGATGATGAGTGTAGTTTTCTATATGCCAATTTTGTATGTCCTGCTTCCTATTTTCTAAGGAAAGTCCGTATTAGTGCGGGGGTTAGTTAATTCCTTCCAGAGTTCGATTTCCTGTTGGTGTTGTGTTTGGATTTGGTGGCCTATTGGCACATTGTGGTGTCATATAAGATTGTGATCGCATTCAGAGTGGCTTATTGCCTGAGCAGTTCGTACTGGGTGAGACAAGATTATTGGACTTAGGACCAATGTAATTGGATTATGTGAAGTGAATTAAGGAGCTAAGACCATTAGATGATTCAGGAAGAGGCAATGACTCATTTCAAGGGAATAGACCCAATGATTTGTTGATTTAACAGTTGGTTATGAATTTCGGCACCTATCTTCCGCCGTGTCGGTGTTGTAAAGGTTAGAGCAAGACCCATGTAGGTCAGGAGGTGCAATCGGAGCATCAGATTCGTGGAATTTTGATCAATTCAAATAGAAATGTTATTGTGGTCCTATGGGTAAAGTGATGCAAAGTATGAATTCAGCAGAGTTATGCAGTCATGTTTGAGTACAACATACAGTGATTGATAAGGTGATCTTATGTTGGAAATAGGCCTGTCATAGAATTCCGGATGTTGGAATAGGGCTCTAAGGCTTATTTGCTTGAATAAAAGGGAATATCTTTAGAATTTGTCGAGCCAATGTGCTCAACTGAGTTGTGGTAGCACGGGAAGGTGCACGAGGTGCTAAACAGTGATTTCAGACTAATCCAGTGTAGTTCTCAGCACGTTCGAGGACGAACGTATGTTTAAGTGGGAGAGAATGTAACGACCTGACCAGTCGTTTTGAGCCCTAGTGTGTCGTTCAACAGTCTGAGGCCATGAGCAGCTTCATTTCAGATATTGTGACTTGTTCGCATGGTCGGAATTTAAATTCAGGAAGATCAGAGTTAAATTTAAATGAAAATTCTCAATTTAGAAGCTTAAAGTTGAAAGAATGAACTAGGATTGGAATTTTGAGTAAATGACCTCGGAATCAGGATCTGAAGGTTCCAACAGGTTTGTATGATGATTTTGGACTTGGACGTCTGCCCGGTTCGGGATTTGGATAACCCGGGAGCGTTTTGGCACCTATTGAGGAAGTTAATATTTTAGAAGGAATTTCTTAAGTTTGGCTTGAAGTGAATTTCAGTGTTATCAATGTCCGATTGGGATTCCGAGCCTGGGAATAGCTCCGTATGGTGATTCTATAGTTGGGAGCGCGATCGGCAGTGAATTCGGAGGTCCGTGGGTCCTTTTGGAGCAATTTGGCTAAAGTTAGAATTTGAAGGTTTTTGGAGAAGTTTAACAGGAGGTTGACTTTTTGATATCGGGGTTGGAATATAATTCCGAAAGTTGGAGTAGGTCCGTAATATCAAATATGACTTGTGTGCAAAATTTGAGGTCAATCGGACGTGATTGGATAGGTTTAAACATCGGAAGTAGAAGTTGGAAAGTTCAAAGTTCATAAAGCTTGAATCGGGCTGTAATTCATGGTTTTGGCATTGTTTGTTATGATTTGAGGTCTCGAGCAAGTCCTTAATGTGTTTTGGGGCTGGTTGATATGATTGGTTGGGGTCCCGGGGGCCTCGGGTGGATTCCGGGTGGTTAACGGATCGAAAAATGGATTTGAGAAAAAGCTGAGGTTTGCTGGTTGCTGGTATTTTCGCTTTTGCGGAAAAGGGACCGCAGAAGCAGCCCCACAGAAGCGGAATGGGAGCCGCAGGAGCGGTTTATGGTCGGGGCTTGGAGACCGCAGATGCGGTCAAGGATCCGCAGAAGTGGGACCGCATCTGCGGAGGGAAGATCGCAGAAGCGAAATGAGAGGCCCAGTGGAAGCCGCAGCAGCGGCTCGTTTTTCCACTTAAGCAGAACCGCAAAAGCAGTTAAGCTATCACAGAAGCGAAAAAGGGCTGGAGCCTAGGGACCACAGAAGCGGATTATTTTCTGCAAAAGCGGAAGCGAGGAAGCGTATATATTTTCGCAGAAGCGAAAATAGCTGCAGCAGTGAGGTTATTTTAAGTCGAATTTTGAGTTCATTTCTCCCATTTTCATCATGGCTTGGGTGATTTTGGGGAGCTTCAAGAGAGAGTTTTCATCATCAATGAGGAGGTAAGTTATCCCTATCATTCTTGAGTTGAATATATCAATTTTATGTGGCTTTAAGCATGAAAATTAGAGTAAATATTGGGGTTTTGGTTGAAAACCTAGAAAATTATAATCTCGGATTTTAGCCACGATTTGAGTATGGAATTAAGAGAAAATAATATATTTGAGCTCCTAAGGTTATGGGTAAACTTATCTTCGAAAAGGTTTGGATTCCGGGCACGTGGGCCCGAGGGCATTTTGGTCAACTTTCCAATCGGGGTTAGGAATTTGCTACAGATTAGTTTGTAATGAATATTTGAGCATATATTAATGGATTTGCGTAACCATTGGCTAGTCTTGGAGCGTGGTGCATCAATTGGAGTCCTCGGAAGAATGTAGAATGCCGATTTTGAGTCTTCGAAGCGAGGTGAGTCTCCTTCCTAATCTTGTGAGGGGGAGTTTACCCCATAGGTGAAGTAATTGATTATGTGCTCCTATTTGTGGGGGCTACATACGTACGAGGTGACGGGAGTCCATGCATAGCTACTGTTATGCTATTGTCAGGGTAGTTAGGACCCAAAAGCATGTTATACTTGGATTACTGTGAACCCATTGATAATTTGAATTTTTTAAATCACCTTGAATTGGTAAAGGAATTTAAAAAGAGATTTAATATTAAATTCTCCCAGAAATATTAAAAAGAGAAATTTGTCTATTTGGTTGATTATCCCCGATAAGCTCTTATTTGACTGATTGAGCATGTATTCTTATGTGTACCTGCGTCGCATGCATGATTCGCGAGCAGGGTATGTGTTTATTTCTGGAATGGGCCGAACGCCTCGGCAGATTAAATAGATGCATCTATGGTACAGGCTGCTTGGCCTTTGGCAGTGCACAATTTATATTTCTGTTGGAGCGGGCCGTCGATCTCGGCATGATTTGCGCATGCTTATCTGTTACTTGAAAATTGTAAATGTGGAATTGGCCCTACGTGGCTTGATGT
>MU669069.1:0-21289 GCA_026770625.1 Nicotiana glauca
TATATCATCAAAACAACATAAAAATGTGATTATTTAGGGCGTGATTATAGTCAAATTCACCTATTATCAATTGGCTTGATGGAACCTTGGTAAGAGATCAACAGATCAGACTTGAAGAGTATAGAAGGATAGTGGGTATTCATTATTCTTGCACCAACATGAATGGAAAGATATGGACTTTTGTTGATGAATATATTGATGTTGAAGTCCCTATTCACATGGAACAACAATTAATACTTAAGTTGTTTCATAGGATATTGGGAAAAGATTTGATTGTCACACTAGTTTATGCTAAGTATGATGATGTGGAAAGAATTAAGTTATGGGATTCACTGTATTATCTTGCCTCACATATGGTGGTATTTTGTCTTGTTAGAGGTGACTTGAATATCATACTGACTGGGGAGGAGAAGTATGGTGCACTTCCAGTTTATCTTAGTGCAGCGGAAGATTTTGCACACTGTATTGATACTTGTGCACTTTATGATCTTGGATTCAAAAGGAGTTTGTATACTTAGTGGAAGGGAAGGTCAGATGATGCTTGTATAATAAAAAGACTAGATAGATATTTGGCCAACTATCAATTTCAATATTTGTTTCCAGCACTGAAGGTTGAGCATCTCATCAAGTATGGGTCTTATCGTGCTCCAATTGTATTGTCATGCAATGTTAACACTATCCAGGTGAAGAAACCATTCAAAATTTTGGATTTCTAGGTGAAAAATTACTCTTTTATGGAGTTAATAAAGGAGAGCTGGAGGGAAAATGTAGTAGGCGATCCTTTAATCACATATCAACAAAAGCTCAAAATGTGAAGAAGGCATTGGCAGCATGGAGTAAGGAGACCTTTGGTGATACCTTCAATCAAATTGCCTCACTTGAATATGTCATCAACGTTCATGAGGTAGAGTTTGATCTCAATCCAGCTGCTCAAAATAGGACAAAGTTTCACAAAATCCAGGTAGACGTCACTACATACCTACATTAGATGAGGAGTTTTGGAGACAAAAAGCTGGAATGCAATGGTTCAAGGATGGGGACAAGAATTCCAAGTTCTGTCATGCTCCTGTTAAGGGGAAGTGGAAGAGGTTACAAGTATCTAGAATCCTTGACAACAATGGTAATTGGATTGAGTCACAAGAAGACATTGTTAAGGAGGAAGTGGAGTTCTGCCAAGCTCAGTTCACTGAAGAGAGGGTACCAACCAACTTTGACATTGTGAATCATGTTCCTCGGATGGTTACTGAAGAGAAAAATTCAAGGTTATTGTTGATACCTAATTTTTCCTCATAATATTTTCAAAACTATGTCTTGGCATCAATTAGTATTTTTCATATAATTTCTGTATTTTTAAAATATTTTAATTAATTTATCCAAGCATTTTATTTATAAAACAATCACTGATTGCATCACAAATAATTTTATAATAATTTTTTTGGCTTAATTTTATCATTTTAATTTGTACTAAGTTTCAATTATTGCAAAAATAGCCACATTTGTATTTTTAGGTTGCAATTGCAATTACTTTGCAATTATAGCCTATGCATGTATTATTATACTATTTAACAAAAAATAGCATTTTATATTTTTAAAATATTAAGTAATTATTTTAAAACATTTATAGGCAGGAAAATCATTTTTTATAATTTATTAACTATTTTAAAAAATTGTTTTAGCAATTAAAGGGGTATTTAACAAATGACCCCTTTGATTTCGGACCTAGCCTAATTAAATGGTCCAATTTCAACCCTAAATCCCTAACCCACTAAGACTAGGCCCAAATTAAATTAAAACTCAGCCCTAAACCTTTCAATCCTGGTAGTTGATCACAGAGATCAACGGCCACCATCACTTCTTACCAAATTTAACCAAATGACCCCTCCCCCCTCCCAAACCTAATCCATTACACACAAACTGCTCGTTCCCTCATCTCTCAAACTCTCTCTGAGACCTAAACCTAAACCTAATCGTCGCCACCCAAATCTAGCCCTAATCCCTACGATTCCTACCTATTCCATGGGATTCCATGGTCATTAGAGACCTCTACTGGTCTCCTGCTTATTTTTTGACACTCCAAGAAAGAAATCCTAAAAGATCTGGGGCCCATCTTGTTCGCGAATCTTTAAGAGTCCGCCTATGGTCACCTCCGTTTATGAGTGATTTTAACTCGAGTTTTACGGTTCAAAACCAGATTCTATTTACCCCTCTTTTTTCTCCTCAAAACCCTAATCTTTGGACATGAATCTGTCCCGATCTTTGTAGATTTGGAATGATTCTGAGTTTGTTAATGACTTTTCTTTAAAGGTCTCTTGTTTCTTTACTGTTAATCAATTTTTTTAGCAATGTGTTACTTTAGAATTTTGTTCCTTTGTTATTTGTTGGTCGAATCTTTGTGTTTCTAAACTATTTTCAAGTTTCCATGAGCGTTTTACTTAAGAATTTTCTAATTTCCCTACTGCTAATCAACGCTAAGTATTTTCAATATTAGGGTTTCTACTTCGTTTGTTTTTTCAAATGTTTCCGAAATGCCTTTTGTGTTTGATTAATATTTCTTGCATGAGTATGTTCCATCCTTAGTTGTTGGCTCTTCATTGTTCATTTCAACATTTTGTCCATTATTTTTGAATAATTGATTGACTCGCTCAATTATCTAGGGTTTCTATCTTGCTGAGATGATTTACTGTACTTTTGCTTTCTTTCCTTAGTCCTGAGATTCCTAATTAATGTCTTTTGCCTATTTAGGGGGTTGTTCGACCCCAAGTTGGTCTCTAATTATTCATGTTTCATTATTTGTGTGATTGATTGCTTAATGTATGGGTTCTAACATTAATTGGTTGCTAGACTCACTTCTTGCCTTATTTGAAACTCAAATCCGAGTTACATATGGGAATAATTCCCTGATTGTCTGCCCTATCAAGCTTAACTAATTATTTGATTATTTTCCTTACCTTATTTACAATATTAAGATACCTTGCCTTATTTTAAACTCAAACCGGGTTACTCATTGGAATATTCCTTGATTGTCTGCCCTGTCAAGCTTAATTGATTATTTGATTGCTTTCCTTACCTTATTTACAATATTAAGTTGTCTTGCCTTATTTGAAACTCAAATCGAGTTATTTATAGGAATAACTCCCTGATTGTCTACTCTATCAAGATTAATTGATTATTTTATTGCTTTCATTACCTTATTTATAATATCAAGTTGTCGTGCCTTATTTACTTTACACTATTCGACTCTTATAAGTACAGGACTCTGTTTCAAACACACAGACAGACAGACCTAAAAAAGGCACCTAAAAATTCTTGCTCTCTCTCTCTATCTCTCTCTCTCTCTCTCTCTCTATATATATATATATATATATATATATATATATATATATTGCAAAATGTTGTCACTTGTCTACTACACTATCTAGTTGGTTGGAAGCCAATACTAAATCTTGGATCCTCTTTACTCCACTCTTTTATTGCAAATTTCCAACTAGTATGCCTCTACTACTGTAATTCAATTAATCTGTGTGTTTATCAGTATATTTACTTCTATTTAAATTCATATGTTTACGAGCATGTTTATTTCTATTTAATCTATGAGGTTACTTCTGTTTTCTGTATTTCAATTAGCATGACTACTTTTTCCTTCCTATTTATGGGCTTCAACTAGTATAGCTACTTTGTGTGATTGAACCTTTGTGTTTCTTCATGTATTCTTCAGCATGATTGCCTCTGTATCCAGACTTATGTCTCACTATGTCTACCCAACATGTTTACTGCAGTGCTTAAGTTTTATGTGTACCTAAATAGCATGCTTAATTATGATGGTGGTTTAGACCTTAGATCAGTATTCTTGCCTTCTCTATGCCTCTATTTACCAACATGGCTGCCTTGTATTCCCAATCCCTGCTCCCTTTTGTGTAACTGTTTGTACACCTAGAACTGATTGATAAAGTGAAATTGAAACTAGGAAATGTGATGCTTTGTGACTAGGTTATTGTTGGTTGAACCTTCCTTTCCCTCCAAAGGTTTTCAACATGTTTCTAACTCTTAATATGTTTCTCCAAACTATTACTTCTCCTAAAATATTTTCACTCCTAAAGAATTTACCTCTATACTGTTTTCAAAAAAAATCCACTATGTCAAGCACTCTCACTTCTACTCCTAGATTACTTAAGTTCTGCCCCTCCAGTGTGTGTACTGCCTAGGAATCCATGATATTCCTCTGAACTATGGCACACTGGGGCTGGACTTTCCAGACTGCACATAACACTCTTCTATTCAAAAGGATCTTGGTGTGAGAATTTCCCGGGGTCCCTGAGGCCCTTGGAAACTTTGACACACCAGGATACCCTTATTGGACATCATGAGGCCATGGCATCTAGGACTGTTTGAAGGCCTGGTATTTCTACGATTCACTCTGAGCCTATTTCAGGCTCCCTATACCATAGTTTTCACTCATTATGTAAATTTATTTATTGTGTGTAATAATAATCTTTGTAAATAGATATTGGGAAAATTAGTAAAATGGGAGAGATTATTATACACATTTGTTGGGGAATGGATAGATTTCCTGCCTATAGGATTTAAAATTAATGTTTGGATTGCTAAAAACCATGCCTATAGGACATTGGAATGATTCATTAATTGTGTACATTGTAGAAATTATGTCCATAGGGTTCAAACTAAATTTCTGCAATTAGAAATCATCGTGTTGTTTGATTGTTTGCATGCATTGTGGATACCACGTTTATAGGTTGTTACAATATCTTGTCTATCTAGATACCATACCTATAAGTTGTTACAATTTTTGTTCACTAAGACATCATCCAATAGGGTTCAAAAATCGATATTCCATTCTGATAACATGTCTGTAAGTTTGCTGGGATGTTCGCTCAGATACCATGCCTATAGGGGTTTTAAAATTAATTAGTCTTGACTAAAAAAGATCAAATTTTGCATATTAACAATTTTCAAATCAATCATCAGCATGTTTTAATCACTGCATTTAGATTCCATGCCTATTGGATTCTAAGACCAGTTTCTGCATTTAGCTGCCAGCATCTATAAGCCTAAAATCAGTTATTTAGTGCCTAGACCAGTATGTCTATAAGACTTAATAAACTCAAACTGCTTTAAAAATGGTTCATAGAATTCTGATTGCATTTATATAGCATATGTATAATGTATTATGCAAAGGCAAGCCTATAGGTAATCAAGGTCTAATAAAAAAGCTGTGAAACTGCTTTTCTTATTGTGACTGCCCAAATTAAAAAAATTCAGTAGGCAAACTGAATAGGTCTTTAACACTTTTTCCTTAACTCAACACTGCATATTCTCTTCTTGCCATGCTCACATAGACATCCTATTTTATGGCTTTTCTTAAATATTTAAAATCTGTCATTTGAGACGTGCACTTACTTGCTCTATTTGTGGAGGTAAAATATGAGCCTTTTAATTGTTCTATCTTTGGTTTAGTCCTATATGTTTTGTGTGTCGCCTAAAGTTTTCTCCTTTTAATTACTGTAAGAGAGTCTAGATCCACCCTATAGGTAAAGGGATGGTTAGTGCACGCATAGGATATATCTTAAGGTTGCTAGAATGCTTTAAGCTATGACCAAGGGGATGGAATTGGGTAGTAAAGAATATGATGACCTGTGCGTCAATGCCACACGTAGACCCTCTAGTTGAGGAAGGCTTACCGGGTATTGTACGGATGTGATCCTATAGGCTGACAAACTTAGGACCTCCCTCATCTTATTTACATATGTATGCTTAGACTGCCTAAAATTCCTTTATCGTACATATGTGCTTAGACTGCTTTCGTGTCAAAGTGTTTCCATCTTATATGTGTGCTTAGACTATTATTCGTTAAACGACTAATTCACATGAACCAAGTTCGGCTGGGACCCACCGTTGTGGACCGCGAGAGGTGACTAACATCTTCCCCTCAATGTTATTTCAATCCTTTACCCTAATCTCTGGTAATGCAAACTAGTTATGTGAGTTAATTGCTCTAGGTGCCCTAACGCACCTTAATCCATTAGGTGGCAAATCTTCAAATTCAATTACCCAATTCCCAAAAGGAAATGAGTTATTCCCAATGAATGTCGAAACACGGACTTCCACGCCAAAAGGGAAAAAAGGGGGCTCGACATCATGGCGACTCTGGTGGGAATATTTTTAGGTTCTTACCATAACGAACTTATTTTTGTGAATTAGTCTAAGCATGCTTTATCCAGTGTACCCTCTCTCCTTTATTTGGATTTAACTGCTTATTTATGATTTCTTTTATTTTCTGAAATTGACTTGTCTCTTTGTTTTCTTTTTTCATAACTGTCTTTCAATTATTTAAATACTGCATTTATAATTTTTACATGCAAATACTTGACAACATACAATTTATTATTGCATAAATCATACTCAACATCATATTCTACTCGTGCGTAATCAATCCTATAGCATCGCTTGATGAATATTTGTGCTCTTCCTATATATTACCCTTTAAATTCGAAAAGGCATATTTGCGGTAAAACTAGTCGATCAGCGGTGAGTTCAATGGTTCTGTGCCTTTCCCCCTCAAGTTTTCTGCTTAAGTGTCCCAGTCTAGACTTCTATAACTGCATTACTCTAATTAATTGTACATGCATCATGGTCAAATCTAACCGAGTTAATATGTTGTCCGCATAGTAACCCTTTAAGACAAGCCTCGTCCAAAAGTCCATCAGGTTTTCCATTCCCAACGGACGTAATCATGATTTTGTGCATTTATTTGGAGAAATAAGTGCCAATATGCTAATCATTGTTGTATAAATAGACGAACCTGGAGAGGGAAAGGGCCTAACTATCTCTTGTTTTGCAGAAAATGAGGCATGAAATCCCCATATTCGGTATGGTTGGTAGCATACCTCCACTTTTGCTAGATTGGTGGAGGGATCTTCCCTCAAGTGACCAAAATCATGTGAAAAGAGTCTTAGGAAATTTGTCGTCACTGTTGGATCTTCAACCTAACAAAATATTGATCGAGGCCGCCACTTTGTTTTGGGATAAGGAAAGGTTTGTGTTCTGTTTTGGGGATATAGAAATGACTCCCCTCCTAGAATAAATAGGAGGATTTGCTGGGTTGCCTTGGGATAGCCCTGGTCTGTTAGCACCTGAAAATCGCACCGCTAGAGGTTCCTTAAGATGATGGGGCTGAAGAAAAATGATGATTTGAAGTGCCTGAAAAACTCCTACGTACCTTTCAACTTCCTCTATGAAAGATATCGTCACAGTAGCTCTTACCATATTTTTTATGATGGGTTCTTAATCACCTCCTTGGTCTAGGTTCATCGTAGTGTCTTCGTGTTCATTGTGTGCTTCTTGCCTATGTGGGTATTCTCAATCCAAAGGGATAGAATCAATACTAGGCTGACCATGGTGGCCAAAACTTTGATGGACGGGATCGAGATACTATTGTCCCTATGATCGTTGCACACATGTGTGAGCACGTGATTTTTGCCCTACATGAAAATAACTCTTAAAAATAGTCCAAAAATAACTTTTGTTAATTTTAGGAATTTTTCTTTGTTTATTTTCATTTCATGCATTTTTAACATTTTTTTAATCATAGAAAAATCCTCAAAATTGTCATTTTTACATATTTATCTTTTAGTTTTTAAAATTAGCATGTTTTCTTTAATTTTAAGTTAATTAGTTATTTTAATGTTAAAAATAAATAAAGAGTTTTAATTTAGGATTTTTAATTTCTAGGATTTTCAATTAAAGAAAAAAGAAAAGAAAAGAGAATAAGGATTTAATTGCAATAGGGATTTTAAATTAAGCAATTGGACCATTTTTAAAGCCCAAACCACAATTTCCTTACCTAATTCCCACACAACCCAAGCCCAAAATCCCAATTACCCTAAACCTAGACTCTACCTATAAAGTAGTGCTGAAAAATCTAAGAAAAGGGGGAACAGGAGAAATACGCCTGAAAAAGAGAAAAGTTGCGCAGCTTTTGGGAGACACCACCCCCTCTAACATCATCTCCTTCGTCTCCCTCCTCCCCAGCCTCAGAAAATCAGTAGCTACCGGACCTCACTGCCTGAAACCCGCTGGAAAATGATCCCTTCCTTTTCAATTTCGGTCACACACAAACACAACTGAAGAACGACCTTAACCCCAATCAAATCCTAGCGAAAAATGCGCTTTAATCATATCTGAACTCCAGACATTAGAAGCAGCAAAACCGCTACAAATAGGTCTCAAATCATTCAAGTACGAACAGCTTTTTGGTCGTGGTTTGAGTCACTGGAGTTGGGTTTGATTGCTGTCGAGTTCGACTGAGTTTCCATTCGTTGGTTTTCGGTCTGGCTCCTTGTTTTGGGGTTGGTTTGATCTTCGTTACTGGGATTTTGGGAATGAAAATGTGGATCTAGTCCTTTACTGTTGTCGTTCGAGTTCAATCACTGTTCGAGTTTCACTCGTAGCTGCATTTCCCATCTGTTGTAACTGCTATAATTTTCGTTAATCGAAAGCTTCTTCATAAGCAAAAATTATTGTTGTTGTTGCTTTATCAATGGTGATATCAAATCCATGGCCGTTCCTCTTAGCGTTTATGTGGCTTCTCGTGTTGGATTTTGAATACTAACTTTTCATTGCTATATTCACTCGAGTTTGATTCTGAGCATAATTATTAAATATCTTCCTTCAGGTGCATTTCCGATCTCCCTGTTATTTTATTTCTTGTGTGGTTAAGCATGATTTCAGCCTTAGTTAATTGGTATTCGGAACATATAACTCATTTGGTCCTTAATTAAGTGTTATCAGAAGTTGGTTCTGCCAAATTTTATAAGAAATTGGTGTGAGTGATTATCTTTTTACATTTTGGTACATGTAGATCTTTTGTGTGTGTTAAAGTGTTATGCCAATATTAAATTTGTTGTGGCATTAAGTTGTTTCATTTTGAAAAGATCTGTTTGAAGTCAAATATTGATTTGTTTGATTGGTTGAAGTCAAATATTGATTTGAACAATCTGAAGCTATGTATATTGAGTGTCTCTATAGTATATGTTGCCTACCAATGATGTAGCTACCACTGAATCATGGGATGATTTTTTTAAAAAAATTAGTAGTCAACGTTCTTTGAGTACACAGAGATACAGAAGCGACGTTCTTTTAATTAGTGGTCAATTCGGGGCGTGCCATATTAGGCAAGACACATTCTATGGTCCTCCGAGCTTGTAGTCTAAATACCCTTCAATTAAAATAATTTGAGGTGCGCCATGCCGAACAAAAATGACAATTGTGTAGCCCTCATATTAGCTTTATAACCTAGATATTAAAAATGACTAATATTCGTAGAATATCCTTTAGGGCCCTTTAAAAATACAATTGTGATTATGTATACATCTGCATAACATAATTACAATTCTAAAAACAAAATCGAAGTATACGTTTGCATAACTTCGGCCCCAATTTCCATAATAAAAATAAAGCGTTATTAATTGTGGACACGTTCGCATGACATGATTTTTGATGCACCAAATAGGTGGGTATATGTATGCGTAACCCGTTTTAAGATAATTTTTCTTAATTAAAAGCGGTAAAAGAAGTAAACGCACATAGGTTCTAAAATTAGTAATTAAATATTTGTGTAAGCCAAGTATGATCAAAGCGACCGTGCTAGAACCACGGAACTCGGGAGTGCCTAACACCTTCGTCCGGGTTAACAGAATTCATTACCCGGATTTCTGTGTTCGCAGACATAAACAGAGTCAACCTTTTCCTCGATTCAGGATTTAAACCGGTGACTTGGGACACCATTAATTATACCAAGTGGCAACTCTAATTTTTTAATCAAATAATCTCCTTTTGATTGTCCTTTAATTGGAAAAACTCCCTTTACTATACCTCTTCACGGGGGTGTAGTAAAAAAATGAGGTGTGACAGCTCTAGCAACTCTGCTGGGGAATACAATTCAATGTGATAGGTGCATTGTTGATTGGTGCATTGCACGCAATGTGATACTATTACCTGATAAATGCCTTAACGCTAACGTGATGACTTCATTTGTTATATTCATAGTAGAAACATGGTTGGTTTGTGGTTTTTAAAGTGGTAACTCTTCTCTACAACACAAAGTCAAAAGGCAATGACAGACAATAATAGAACTGAGTTGGCTGATACCGGTGCCCGAAAGCAGATGGTTGAACATGACAATGGGTTGGTTTAAGAGGTAAAGATGTTGAGACAACACATGGCTGACATGTATCAGGCTTGGATGATTGGGAAAGCACCACCCCCGCCACCACCCAGCTTCCTACATGCTTCCCTTACCCAAACTCTGGACACAATACCAAATGGTCCTCCATACTTTCCATATCTACTCGCTTATCACAGCTTTCCCAACCACCCTAGTAGCTCCACCACTCGTCGTCCAACTATCTTTTCCCAAAAGTGCCTTCCGGTCACATCCCCTATCCTCGACAATGAACACCCACTCAAAGCTCATGATACGCAATATTACCCCTCAGAAGATGCTCACAAGTTTCCCAACTCATACAAGCAGGGCTCACAGGATGAGCCTCATGTTGAAAATGAAAAGTTCACAGGAGGAGAAGGGCGAGAGAGGGTACCTGGGAGGCTGAAAGGCATAGAACAGTCCTTAAGGGACAAGCAAGGAATGGGAGGCCATGGCAACATGTCTTGCAAATAACTGTCTACGTCCTCTAACGTTCGCCTGCCTGCAGGGTTCAAAGTGCCAAAATTTAACTTGTATGATGGGTGTGGAGATCTGGTAGCCCACCTAAGGGTCTATTGCAATGAAATGATAATTGTTGGAGAGAAAGATAATTTGATGATGGCATATTTCAGTGAGAGCCTAAATGGGGTGGCTTTGAACTGGCATACTCATCAAGATGTTGCTAAGTGGCATACATTGGGAGACCTGGCTCAAGATTTTGTGAGATACTTTCAATACAAATCAGGCGTTACCCCAGACTGCTCCTCCCTGAGATGGAAAAGAAGCCAGAGGAAAGCTTTAGCGAGTTTGGGTTCGGATGGAGGAAGCAAGCGGCTCGAGTCAGTACCCCGATTGGTGAAGAAGAAATGGTTGAGCTTTTCCTACAAGCCCAGGGACCCACCTACTTCAGTCATTTGATTTAGGCCTTAGGAAAGCCTTTTAATGATGTGTTAAAAATAGGAGAGCTAGTAGAATAGGTAATCAAGTCAGGCAAAATCATGAGTCATTCGAAAGACATTCAGAACATCCCAGTAAGCTTGGGTGGAAGGAGTAGAAATAGAAAAGATGATCCGATGGGCTTTACTGATCAATATAACCAGCCCCTACCTCGTCCCCGTGGATATCGTTATGCAACAGATGACCCTCACCAATGCTACTTCTCCCTACAGAAATCCCAAAGTCGTACATTGCTTTCCAGGCACCCCGTTCCACAAAATGCTTATCTACCCCCACGAGCCCACCAAAAACCCCCTGGATCAGGATTCTGTCCTAATCAAGCACTTAAGAATGAGAGATTGCGGAAGAAGAAAGTCTACACTCCATTGGGAGAGTCATATGCCAATCTGTTCCAGAGGCTAAGGAATTCGGACATGTTGAAGCCAATCCAGATAAAAATGTCAAACCCTCTTCCAAAGAAGTTTGATTTTTTCCAAAGGTACGTATATTGATCATACACCCCGGGGCATGATATAGAGAAGTGTTGGAATCTGAAGAATGCAATTCAGAAGCTTATTGATGCAGGCGACATTGTCGTGCAAAGTCCAGATGCAGCAGACACTAGCCAAAGTCCATCATCTGTGCATAATGACACGCATATGGTGGGTATGGAATGTGAGAATTCTTTTGGGAGCCTCGGAGGCCCAAGTGCTACGAAGCTTTCAGCGCTATCAGAGGTTGACCATAAGAATGAGCCGACAAAAGGAACCCAAAAGCAACTTGATAAGAATAGTGTGATGAAGACTTGTAAAGTTCCTAGTATTTTTTATGCAGAATTCAGTGGCTAAGATACCGTGCTTGGTAATTGGGAAGACGCTCCATTTCTTGGTCAGTCGGAGTGGAGTTTTGGTGGTTTATTTTGTTGTCATTTCTGTTGACCGGGTTATTTCGGGGTTGTAATCCGGATATTGTCTTGTGACTCAAACCTTTCTATCCTTTTATTTTGCCTTGTTTGTCTAGTTGTAATAGTGTTTAGTACTGTCTAGGTTTGTTCCAGGGTCGTACCCCAGTTTGTTTTACTTACTTTTTCATTCGAACTGTTCACCGTCTATCTAATGCAATTTCTTGTCTTTTGTTGTTTCTAGTTATTTTCTTTGTTTAGTTCTCATCTATCCTTCCATTTTATCTTTTATCTAAATGCTTATTCTAGTGACATGACATGCATGCAAATTCTAGGCCTGGTCTTAAAAGTTAGTCTACTCATGAAGTAATGAAACAATTCTTAAGATGATAGGGACATTTGAGGGAAATAAGTACAGATTTGGACACTTTGAGATTATTTGAATCCCGAACCATGTGAAACTGGAGCAAATAGAACATAGAGAAACCCTATTGAAATGCATCATACTGCATCAGGTTGAAGCTAAAGGCAAGTTTGCCCAAATTTCCAGGGGTCGTTCATGGTAAGGAAAGTGAGAGTGTTATCCAATAGTGCTTTGTACTCAACAGATGTAGAAGGCAAATGTGTGGATATGGTTATCAAGTCTGGTGCAATCAAAAGATGTTACAAATGTTTTCCTTGGTTTGTTTAATTGTGTTGTTTGTACTTGGCATGTTTTGAAGATTGGAATGACGAAGGCATTTTGTTCTGCTATCTAAACACTTTATCCCTCGCTACCCCTTTGAGCCTTGTTTATTTTCTTTCATACCCCTCTTTTGGAATCAGTAGCAATGTTCAGAAACGTAAGCACAAAAGATAAGTAAAGGGAAAAGAGAAAGGATAAAAGGAAAGAAAGAGAAAGGAAAAGAAGAAGAAAAAAAGAAAAAAAGAAAAAAAGAAGAAAAAAAAACAAAAAGAAGAAAAAAAGAGAAAAAAGAACAATAGAAAAAGAAAAGAAAGAAAGGAAAGGAAAATCATAACAAAGAGTAATTTCTGTCACATGAACTACGTTCGACCTGATTCCTTTTAAGAATACATAGGCAGCCTCACGGTTCGGTCCCATCATAATAAAAAACCAAAAGTCCCCAAGCAAAGAAACTGGGGCAGAAGTTGTGGTTGTTGTAAGAAATCTGATTCTAAAAGTTGTAATCTTGAACCCATTTGAATTGTTTTGAGCCTTTTTTACTTTCTTTAACCCCATCCAAAAGCCCACATTATGATTCAAAGAAAGACCTTTCGATCAATCTTCGAGAGATGAAAAGTAAAGCGAGTAGAGGTGAATCATATCAGGGGCAACACTCCGGACCAAACAAGGAAAATGGAAAATGAGAGGGTCTTATTGTTGAAAACCCTCACGGGCATCGTAGGTCGATGAAAGCTGAGAGAAATAAAAAATGAGAGAGTCTTATTGGTGAAAACCCTCATGGGCACCTTGAGATGACTGTAAGTTGAGAGAAAGAACAAAATGAGAGAGGCTTGATAGTGAAAACCGTTTGGGAACTACAAGTCAAATAAGGATTGTGAATCAGATTAGATAAGCGGAGCATGGAAGCCCAGCTTCACGTCAAAAGGTACGACAAGAGCTGAACATCATATTTTCTTAACAGAATAGGTCGCAGGTGCATGTCATGGTCATTAGAGTTGGCATCCACATCCGATAGGTTTCTACTTTGTGGTTTTCTTGTTAGGAATCATCTTTTTCCATTGTCTTCTACTCTGTTCCTTTTTGTCTTGTTTACTTCCCCCTCTTGAGTTTGTTTTGTCATAACAAGTGAGAAATGACTTCAAAATCTGCCACCAGCTTTCCAATTGAACAAAACAAAATCTGACTAGCACATCAAAGCGTCCTAAGTCAGGAAAGAACAACAAGCACACTAAGTTGGTAACAGTCAACATGCTCTAGGATCTTTGTGAAACACGAAGGTTTGGAACATATTAATTCATGAACAATGCAAGAAGATGGTGGGTGTTTGGTGAACGGATAAAAGGTATTTTCTGTGGCAGGATTGACAAAAAGGTGGTTGACCAGTGACAAGTAGGGTCTTCAAGTGGAAATCAAAGCTATCATGGAAAATGAAGGAGCAATAGACCTCAAGGCCAGGGGCTAGTAGTTTAATATAGGGAAGAACAACATACTCATGGAGTGGGTGGCGATCAACATGCTTTGGGGTTCATGTGAGACACAAAGGTTGGTAAATGTCAGTTCATGAGCAATGCGACAAATAGAAGGTATGGGGTTTGAACGGAGAAGAGGTATATTTAGTGATACAGATGATAGAGAAAGTGGGTAGTCAATAAACAGGAAAGGTCTTCGAGCGGAAATCAGTTATCATGGGAAGTGAAGGATCAATCTCCCTCAAAGTTCAAGTCCACAAACCAAACACCACATTTTAAAACTGACAAGATTTTTCTCTGATTGAAACAGGGGCAGAAAATTTTCGTTTCTTTTGGTGAAACTCTCCGTAGGGAAAAGAGCAAGCACCAAAACAGGTTTGACCATAAACTCTCAGGACATTCATGGAAAATGTGACTTAGTTTAAATTCAAAACAATCATGAGCAGCATAATTTAGCATAAATATACCCAAAAGGATTATAAGTTGGTTTCAAAGTTTGCATGTTTAAGATAGGATTCAATTAGGGGTTTTCAGGACCTTCCTGGATAATAGGATGTAGTTTAAGACCCGTTTAGATAACAAGACTTAGCGGAAGTAATACCTTTAGAAGATACAGCTTAGATCTATAATTGACGTTTAATTAAGAGTTGTCAGGACCCCGTGGATAATAGGACATAGCTTTCAAATTCTTAATAATAGTTGGTAGAATGATTCAGTTTAACACTCACCCGTGTGCCCAACTACCAAACTGGGGCAGAAAATTTTCTTTGTTTTTGTCTATTTTGTTGAAGTCAGGAGCCCGCCTGAAGAGCATGGGAATACATTTCAAGTTTTGAAGTCAGGAGCCCGCCTGGAGAGCATGGAAATACATTTCAAGTTTAGCAGTAAGGAGCCCGCCTGGAGAGCATGGGAATACATTTCAAGTTTAGAAGTCAGGAGCCCGCCAGGAGAGCATGGGAATACTTTCAAGTTTAGTAGTTAGGAGCCCGCCTGGAAAGCATGGGAATACATTTCAAGTTAGCAGTCAGGAGCCCGCCTGGAGAGCATGGGAATAAATTCAAGTTTAGCAGTCAGGAACCCGCCTAGAGAGCATAGGCATACATTCAAGTTTAGCAGTCAGGAGCCTGCCTGGAGAGCATGGGAATACATTTCAAGTTTTCAAGTCAGGAGCCCACCTGGAAAGTATGGGAATACATTTCAAGTTTAGCAGTCAGGAGCCCGCCTGGAGAGCATGGGAATACCTTTCAAGTTTTGAAGTCAGGAGCCCGCCTGAAGAGCATGGGAATACATTTCAAGTTTAGCAATCAGGAGCCTTCCTGGAGAGCATGGAATACTTTGAAGTTTAGCTGTCAGGAGCCCGCATGGAGAGCATGGGAATACATTTCAAGTTTTGAAGCCAGGATCCTGCCTGGAGAGCATGAGAATACATTTCAAGTTTTGAAGTCAGGAGCCCGCCTGGAGAGCATGAGAATACATTTCAAGTTTTGAAGTCAGGAGCCCGCCTAGAGAGCATAGGAATGCATTTCAAGTTTAGCAATCAGGATCCCGCCTGGAGAGCATAGGAATACATTCAAGTTTAGCAGTCAGGAGCCCGCCTGGAGAGCATGGGAATACATTTCCAGTTTTGAAGCCAGGAGCCCGCCTGGAGAGCATGGGAATACATTTCAAGTTTAGCAGTCAGGAGCCCGCCTGGAGAGCATGGGAATACATTTCAAGTTTTGAAGTTAGGAGTCTGCCTGGAGAGCATGGGAATACATTTCAAGTTTTGAAGTCTGGAGCCCGCCTGGAGAGCATGGAAATACATTTAAATTTTTGAAGTCAGGAGACCGACTGGAGAGCATGGGAATACATTTCAATTTTTGAAGTCAGGAGCCCGCCTAGAGAGTATGGGAATACATTTCAAGTTTATAAGTCAGGAGACCGCCTGGAGAGCATGGGAATACTTTCAAGTTTAGCAGTTAGGAGCCCTCCTGGAGAGCATGGGAATACATTTCAAGTTAGCAGTCAGGAGCCCGCCTGGAGAGCCTGGGAATACATTCAAGTTTAGCAGTCAGGAGCCCGCTGGGAGAGTATGGGAATACATTCAAGTTTAGCAGTCAGGAGCCCACCTGGCGAGCATGGGAATATCTTTCAAGTCAGCAGTCAGCAGTTAGGAGCCCTCCTGGAGAGCATGGGAATATATTCAAGTCAGCAGTCAGGAGCCCGCCTGGAGAGCATGGTAATACATTTCAAGTGAGCAGCCAGGAGCCCGCCTGGAGATCATGGGAATCCATTCAAGTTTAGCAATCAGGAGCCTGCTTGGAGAGAATGAGAATACATTTCAAGTACAGCAATCAGGAGCCCGCCTGGAGAGCATGGGAATACAATTCAAGTTCAGTAATCAGGCGTCCACCTGGATAAGGGCAACATCTCAAAATACAGTTCGGCAGTCAGGCGTCCACCTGGAGAAAGCGAAAACATCTCAAAGTGTAGTTGGCAGTCAGGCATCCACCTGGAGAAAGGGAAAACATCGCAGATTACAGTTCAAGGTGGCAACAAAGGGATTTCACCGGGAGATACAAGTCAACAAGGCAACAGGAACTTCAAGATCAAGTTTGAAGATATAGATAGGAATCCTGTAATTTGTAGTTGACAGGATTAGTTAGATTTTTTTATGGTGATTTTGATGTAATAACGGGAATCGCGAACCGGGACCTCGGCGGAATGGCACCTCACTCGGCTCTCCAACTCATGTCTCCTTCATTTTTCTGAACTACACTAACCTGATTTCTCTATAGCTAAGGATATGTAGGCAACCTCGGAAGCAAGGTGCGGTCAAATCTTTTAAAAATGCTTCCCACAGAGTATTCAAGCAGGCAAAAATCGCTTGTATCCGCTCACTTTATCTATGCACGAAGACCCTTCGGGTCTCCGAGCAAAGAGGGGCAGTTGTGAGCACGTGATTTTTGTCCTACATGAAAATAACTCCTTAAACATTGTCCAAAAATAATTTTTTAAATTTTAGGAATTTTTCTTTGTTTATTTTCATTTCATGCATTATTAACATTTTTTTAATCATAGAAAAATCCTCAAAAATTGTCTTTTTTACATATTTATCTTTTAGTCTTCAAAATTAGCATATTTTCTTTAGTTTTAAGTTAATTAGTTGTTTTAATGTTAAAAATAAATAAAGAGTTTTAATTTATACAAAAATAGATTAATTTAGGATTTTTAATTTCTAGAATTTTCAATTAAAGAAAAAAGAAAAGAAAGGAGAATAAGGATTTAATTGCAATAGGGGTTTTAAATTAAGCAATTGGGCCATTTTTAAAGTCAAGGCCAACCCAAACCACAATTTCCTTACCCAATTCCCACACAACCCAAGCCCAAAACCCCAATTACCCTAAACCTAGACTCTACCTATAAAGTAGTGGTAAAAAGCTGAAAAAAGGGGGAACAAGAGAAATACGCCTGAAAAAGAGAAAAGATGCGCAACTTTTGGGAGACACAACCCCCTGCAACATCATCTCCTTCGTCTCCCTCCTCCCCAGATCCAGAAAATCAGTAGCTACCGGACCTCACTGCCAGAAACCCGCCGGAAAATGATCCCTTCCATACCAGTTTCGATCACACACAAACACAACTGAAGAACGACCTTAACCCCATTCAAATCCAAGCGGAAAACGCATTTTAATAGGTCTCAAAACTCTGAACTCCAGCCATTAGAAGCAGCGAAACCAACTGCAAATAGGTATCAAATCGTTCAAATATGAACGGCTTTTTTGTCGTGGTTTGAGTCACTGGAGTTGGGTACGATTGCCGTCGAGTTCGACCGAGTTTTCGGTCTGGTTCCCTATTTTAGGGTGGGTTCGATCTCCGTTACTGGGATTTTGGGAATGAAAACGTGGATATAGTCCTTTACTGTTGTCGTTTGAGTTCAATCACTGTTCGAGTTTCACTCGTAGCTGCATTTCACATCTGTTGTAACTGCTGTAATTTTCGTTAATCGAAAGCTTCTTCATAAGCAAAAATTATTGTTGTTGTTGCTTTATCAATGGTGATATCAAATCCATGGTCGTTCCTCTTAGCGTTTATGTGGCTTCTCGTGTTGGATTTTGAATACTAACTTTTTATTGCTATATTCACTCGAGTTTGATTCTGAGCATAATTATTAAAGATCTTCCTTCAGGTGCATTTCCGATCTCCCTGCTATTTTATTTCTTGTGTGGTTAAGCATGATTTCAGCCTTAGTTAATTGGTATTCGGAACATATAACTCATTTGGTCCTTAATTAAGTGTTATCAGAAGTTGGTTCTGCCAAATTTTATAAGAAATTGGTGTGAGTGATTTTCTTTTTACATTTAGGTACATGTAGATCTTTTGTGTGTGTTTAAGTGTTATGCCAATATTAAATTTGTTGTGGCATTAGAGTTGTTTCATTTTGAAAAGATCTGTTTGAAGTCAAATATTGATTTGTTTGATTGGTTGAAGTTAAATATTGATTTTAACAATCTGAAGCTATGTATATTGAGTGTCTCTATAGTATATGTTGCCTTCCAATGATGTAGCTACCACTGAATCATGGGATGATTTTTTTTTAAAAATTAGTAGTCAACGTTCTTTGAGTACACAGAGATACAGAAGCGACGTTCTTTTAATTAGTGGTCAATTCGGGGCGTACCATATTAGGCAAGACACAGTCTATGGCCCTTAGAGCTTGTAGTCTAAATACCCTTCAATTAAAATAATTTGAGGTACGCCATGTCGAACAAAAATGACGATTGTGTGGCCCTCATATTAGCTTTATAACCTAGATATTAAAAATGACTAATATTCGTAGAATATCCTTTAGGGCCCTTTAAAAACACAATTGTGATTATGTGTACGTCCGCGTAACATAATTACGATTCTAAAAACAAAATCGGAGTATGAGTTCGCGCAACTTTGGCCCCAATTTCCTTAATAAAAATAAAGCGTTATTAATTGTGGACACGTTCGCGTGACATAATTTTTGACGCGCCAAATAGGTGGGTATACATACGCGTAACCCATTTTAAGATAATTTTTCTTAATTAAAAGCGGTAAAAGAAGTAAACGCACATAGGTTCTGAAATCAGTAATTAAATAATTGTGTAAGCCAAGTATGATCAAAGCGACCGTGCTAGAACCACGGAACTCGGGAGTGTCTAACATCTTCTCCCGGGTTAACAGAATTCCTTACCCGAATTTCTGTGTTCGCAAACTAAACAGAGTCAACCTTTTCCTAGATTCGGGATTTAAACCGGTGATTTGGGACACAATTAATTATCCCAAGTGGCGACTCTAATTTTTTTAATTAAATAATCCCATTTTGATTGTCCTTTAATTAGAAAAACTCCCTTTATTATACCTCTTCCCGGGGGTGTAGTAGAAAAGGAGGTGTGACAGCTCGAGCTGGGAGAGGGTATAGTAAATGGAGTTTTTTTCCAATTTAAGTGACAATCGAAACGGGATTATTTATTAAAAATCAGAGTCGCCACTTGGGATAATTTATGGTGTCCCAAGTCACCGGTTTAAAATCCCAAATCAAGGAAAAGATTGACTATGTCATACAGTCTGTGAACCAGAAATCCGGGTAATGAATTCTTTTTATCCGAGAGAATGTGTTAGGCACTCCTGAGTTCCGTGGTTCTAGCACGGTCGCTTTGATCATACTTGGCTTATTAAAATTGTCTAATTACTTATCTGAGAACCTATATGCTTTTGTTTCTTACCGCTTTTATTTAAAAAATTATTTTGAAACGGGTTACGCGTACGTATACCCATTTGTTTGGTGCGTCAAAAATCATGTCACGCGAACGTGTCCACAATTAACAGCACTTTATTATTATTAAGAAAATTTGGGCCGAAGTTGCGCGAACGCGTACTCCGATTTGGTTTTTTAGATGTGTAATTGTGTTATGCGGACATATACACAATCACACTAGTATTTTAAAATGGCCCTAAAGGCTTTTCTGCAAATATTAATCATTTTTAATATCTAGGTTATAAAATTAATACGAGGACCACGCAATTGGAATTTTTGTTTGGCACGGCGTACCTCGAATTATTTTAAAGGAAAAGAATTGTATTTAGTTAAGGCAAACTTTATTACTTCTATTTATATCCAAAAAACTAAGTATCACAACCACGTCACGGGAACCATACCCGTAGTTGTAATAGTTCTACTGCACGTCTAGAGGTCCGCCTAACCATGAAATGCCAACAATTAGACTAATTTCTACACATATCACATCTGTAAATCTCATACATATCATAGTTGGGAATTCTCTTGTCAATATGATTCTCAGAATATTGGCTTAGATAAAAACATTGGCACGATAAAAATGCAGCAACTTGAGTGATGAAACATATTCCTAGGAAAGACCATCATGCTCAGGGTGAAAATGGAAGCCCGTATTCACGATGAAAGGAAACAATCTATATCACCAAGCAAGTAGTAAGTAGAAAACTCGCAACTGCACAGAAGTTAAGACATTAACATTACTGGATTCCTAACACTCCAAGCAACATGTGTGCTACAAATTCATCAAAAACTGCTAGTATTCACTCAACATACATCTCAACTCCTTGACACCATGACTGTAAATTGGACAAAACTCACACTGAACTTAGATAGTTCCTTTTCAAATAAGACTGATGCCTCGCAACTTACATGGGATCCTCTTTCAATATTAGACGATTGCATCACTTATTAACACATTTTAAGCCTTTCTTTTGATAATAGAATCGAAGGCGATTACAACGTTTCAACTCCAAAATTCCAACAAGAACATAATGGAAATTCAAAACTCGAAGAACAGAAAACTAGTAGCAGACTCGGTCAATCTAAACTTCCCAAAGCTTCGGTTGAACTCCGTTTTCAAACCAAAATTTCGAAAATGAAGCAGAGGGCTTCCCTCAATTAAACCTGTTCTTGAGAACAGTTTTTTTTTAAATGCCCAACCAAACGAGACAAATCTCCAAAAGATTTGAAGAACCCCAAGAATCCTTTTTCTCTACTGATCTTTTCTCGAAAATCCTCCATTTTCCCAAACGAGAATCCCCCCCCCCCCCCCCCC
>MU669069.1:22333-53416 GCA_026770625.1 Nicotiana glauca
CCCCCCCGCCCCAATAATCCCCAAAATTCCCTCTAGTTATCAGGCAAACACCTGATGAATGAAGGGTTGGGATCAATCCAAATCGATCTCACGCTCCCCATTCATCCAGCATATGCCTTCTAGAGGCTTCCATCACGTGAGAAGGGGATGGGAACGAGAGAATCTGTCAGAGACCGTTAGGGTTGGTGACGTGGTGAGATAAAGACGCGTGACTGAATTTGATCTCACTCGCCCGGAATTTTGCGAGCTTGGACGCAGAAAAGGTGAGGACGAAGATGAACAGTGCGCGTTGAGTTAGGGATTTGGTTTTGGACCTCTGTATTGACTGTCCGTATATTTTGGGTGTGTGGTGCGGGTTTGGGAACGATTTATGCTGATTTTACATGGGTTTGGGAAAGGGAAATGTTTGAGCTTAGGGGAGTTAAAGTAGAGAAGGCCCAAAATCCACATTCCTTTTCTACTTCCTTTCTTTTTATTTTCCAAAATTCTTTTTTTCTTTGTTTTTTCAACAATTAAAAATAACACCTAAATTATCCTACAAATCAAATGATTCACTATAATTAATTAAAATCCAAATTTAAAGGAGTAACTCCAAAAGTTCAAAATTAAAATTAAAAGTGCAAAAATAACCTATTTTGTGATTTTCTATTTTTATAAAACAACTAATTTGCTGATTAAGCTAAAAATACAAAATTAGATCTTAAATGCAAATGTCATGTATTTTTTATATTTTTCATTATTTAATAAAATAAACATGCTTAGACAAATGCAAACAATTAACAAAAATCTACGAAATTGCAAACAAATGAAAAAATTATTTCATTTTGAATTTATGGGAGTAATTCATATAGGGCAAAAATCACGTGCTCACAACATGTACTGGGCCGTGGAGCGCTATTAGAAGGGGTTCAAATTCCTTGAAGGTTGCAATTTGCTGTTACAAGCCTGGTTGTTATAACATCTCCAAAGAGTCCAATACCGGCAAGAGTTTTCACGAAGGCCATGGAACGACCACATAGCCTTCCATCACCCTAAGATAATGACCTGCATTCCGAACATCTTTGCTCAACCTAAGGATGCTATAGGATGGGTGCAGTTTTTCAACAAGTTGATTGAGGAACATGGTCAGTGGATGTTCGAGTGGTTCCCTAACGACAAGTTGATGATAAGATCCAGAGACGTCCCATATTTGGTATTGATTGGATTAAGGGGAATATACCTTTATGTTACCCTCAGGGTTATGAGACAGGAAGGCAGGAGAAATGTCGTACCACGGGTCACTAAAATGAGTCACTTTAGAGCCGATTTCCAGGGTGACATCATCCCATATAAGAATGAAGCACAACATATGTAGACTTTGAAGATTATTGTGGAGAAGGATACCATCGAGCCGGACTGATATCATATGGGCAACTCATTCTTTTACCCCTCATGGTTGGATGATAATCCATCAGGAATCTTTGAGCCAAGGGTTAGTCCAGGAAATAGGGTCATAAATGAGTTTGCCTAAGCAGAAGTGAAGTACAACAAGCTGCACGAAAGATTTCGAGAGTCTGAAGCTGAGCATATGGCGCATCATAAGGCCGATATGGAAATGATTAACGAGTGGAAAGAAAGAGTTCTTAAATCCAGTGAAAGGCTAGAATATCTGGAGTACAGTTTGATGGAATTGGAAGGGAATATAAGAAAGAGGGTCACCGACTGCCAGAACACTAAGGGAAACGAAAGAGGGCATTTGGAAAGGGACTTCCTACTACTGAACCTGTGCGAGCTGGGAGAGTTGATCGACACAACATCCGATCTGAAAAGGGTCCTTCTGGGACCAAGTAGATTAGGCTTACTTGATTTCCTTTTAAATGTAATAAGGTTAAGTTCCATTAGCAACATTATCTTATTTAGTGTCGTTTTGGGGCATTTATTTTTATATTAATGAAATGAGGCAATTATTGGCACAAAATTTCTCCAAATCTATTTGTCGCTAGGCCTACCTTGGGCACAACGAGGTTCCCAAATTAGGCCGCGAATTTACATTCCCGCGATATGTATTTAAATACTGCAAACATTTCAGAACCTTTACTAACTTGTTTACCTTTTGTTTTATTTATTTCTTTATTCCCATCCCTATGGTTGGTTTGCACATACTGGCATCATCAGCGTATCACACCAGATCTAGAGGTCATCCACCTCCTCCTCCTCCAAATAATACAAAGAGCAAAGGGAAAGCTAAAATGGATGACTTAAGTGGTATTCGAAAGGAAAATGCAGAAAATGCAAAAACTTCGGACTAACGAAGTACTCCGGCACCAAATGATCTGGTTTTAAGGTTAGAAAAAAAAAAGATACTGGAGCTACAGGGAGAATTTGAGCAGGTCCGCAACTTGGAAAACCTATCGCCTCACCCTGAATGTCCCCGATATCAGCCAACAAAACACCAAAAACCCAACGCCTCCCCAAAGCACACCAAACTATCATCCACAAAACCCTCCCGCACAATATCAATATATAACTCCACCTCAAAATATCAATCCCTTACCGATACCAACTCTGCCAAAACATCACTATAAACCAATCCAATACCGACCAACTGCTACTTATCACACTCCCCAAAACACACCACAACCCCTTCCCGATCCTTAAAACTCAACCAATGACTACCACTACACTCAGGTTCCTGTCACTTACCAAACAACCCTACATATGTGGAAATCATACCTCACTCTACTCAACCAACCTCCTATACACCAGAATCCACTGAGAAGGACCTGCTTATCAAGAACATGGCTGAAGAACTCAAGAAATTGACAAGTCAGGTATAGGGTGTCGAAGGAAGCAAAGGGATAGGAGGTTTAAACTATGAACACCTATGTATACAGTCGGATATAGAACTGCCATATTGTTGCAAACCTCCTAGGATCAAGATATTTGATGGTACATGTTATCCCAGGGTTTATCTAAGGACCTATTGTGACAAACTCATCGGTGTTGGAAAGGATGAAAAGATCCGGATGAAGCTCTTTATGAGGAGTCTTACGGGGGATGCTTTGTCCTGGTACATCATCCAGGATCCTAAGAAATGGTCTAACTAGGTGAGTATGGCGTCTGATTTAGTGGACCAATTCAGGTTCAACACAAAAAATGCACCGAATGTTTTTCACAGCCAGAACCTCAAAAAGAAGCCAACCAAGACTTTCTGTGAATATGCTACTCGTTGGAGGTCAGAAGCAGCCCAAGTCAGGCCATCTTTGGACGAGGAACAGATGAATAAATTTTTCGTCAGAGCATAGGATCCACAATACTATGAAAGGTTGATAGTTATTGAAAACCATAAATTCTCTAATATCATCAAACTCGGTGACAGGATCGAAGAAGGCATCAAAAGTGGGATGGTGACAAACTTTGAGGCGTTACAGGCCACAAACAAGGCATTACAATCAAGTGGCATATCAAAGAATAAAGACGTTGGGGCAGTAATAGTGGCCCAGGGCCCAAAATCTACACTCACATATCAAACACCTCCACCCATATACCCAGCACCTCCACCTACATATCAACCCTCATCTCCCAGATATTTCATACTGGCCACTGTTTATCACACCTATAATCCCCAACCATCTCATTTCCAGTCACCTCCAACTTGCCAAAATTATCCGAGACGACGACCCAATTTTGACCGCAAACCACCCAGACAATACACCGCTACTACTGAACCCATCGACTAGCTGTATGAAAGGTTGAAAGTTGTTGGTTACGTCACTCATATTCCCGTTGTAGTAGTAGTAGAGAATCCATCCCAATGGGTCAAGCCAAAAAAAACCTGTGCATACCATTCCGGTATGAATGGGCACACCACTAATAAGTGTCAAACATTGAAAGATAAAATCCAAACGGTGATTGACAACAAGGTCATACAGGCAAAAGAAGCTACTCTGAATGCCGGCAATAATCCTCTCCCGGATCATAGGAATTGTGGGATACATATGATAGAGATGGATGAAGAATGGGACCTTGAGGGGTAAATTGGGCTTATTCAATAAGGCGATGACTTTAAACCCGCAGTCACACTTACTCCTATTATAGTACAGACTCATTCACCAATCAAGGTTGAGGTAGTTGCATTACATCCATTTGAGGTGGAGGTAGCTCCACCTGCGGCCACCCCTATTCCATTTGAAGTGGATGTGGACACACCTTTCATAGTGACAGTATCAACCACACATCCTTTAAACTCAAAATCAATACCCTGGGATTATATTGTCGAAGCTAGGAAAAAAGGAAAGGAAAAGATGGAGGAATCCAATGCTACACAAGAAATGACTAGGACCGGAAGAATCTATACACCTTAATACTTGGGAGGACCAAGTAAGGATGCCACTACCATGAAGCATGTCATTGAAACAAGACCAGATGACCTTTAGAGGAAAGTACAAGTAAGGGTATACTCCTTCATCAATCATTTGAACAAAACCCCAGCTCAGATATCTATACTATCATTGTTGCAAAATTCAGAGGCGCACAATAATGCTTTGATGAAGGTGTTGAGTGAAGCTTACATACCCAACAATATCACATGCGGAGAGATGGCCAACATGGTAGGGCAGGTGTTGGAAAGTCATAAGTTAATCTTGTACGAGGATGAGTTACTGCCTGAAGGGTTGAATCACAACTGAGCATTGCATATCATGGTGCAATTTAAAGACAAATTCATTGCTAGGGTCTTGATTGATGGAGTTTCAAGCCTCGATATTTGTCCGTTGGATACTCTAAAAAGATTGGGCAAAGGTTTCCATGAAATACGGGCTGGAAGCATGAACGTGAAAGCCTTCGATAGGTCCCAAAGGGCCACAATTGGAGAGATTAATCTTTGTCTGCAAATGGGGCCAACTTGGTTCGACGTTGAATTCCAAGTGCTTGACATATCAGCTTCATAAAATCTTCTGTTGGGCCGACCATATATACTTGCTGCTGGGGCTGTGACTTCCACACTACACCAGGTAGTGAAGTTCGAATGGAACCATCAGGATGTGATCATTCGCAGGGACATGAGTAACCCCATCTATACTAGTCAAACCATCCCGGTTATCAAGAACGAAAGAAGGCTAGGAGGGGAAACCTATCATCACATCAAATGTGTCAATGTCGTTGAGAGAGACAAATGGTGGAGTAACAAAATAGAAAACATACTAGCATGGTCTGGGTATGAACCCGGCAAAGGGCTTGGGAAGAATCTCCATGGTATTACCAAGTCGATACAGCTAAAACGTCATGGTACTACCTTCGGGCTCGGATACCAGTATACATGGAAATAATATGATTATTGGTCACCTCCATGGCATGGACCTTATTATGCTCTCGAGCAACCAGTGCCACATCTGGGTCAGACTTTTCACCAAGATGATACAATATGGGGAACTGCAGAAGAAGAAGTGTTTGCTGGGCTGAGGAATCTGTTCCTGGAGGACAAAAACATGGATTGCAGTGCAATAATTAAGGAGAAGAAGGAAGAAGGTCTCACTATTCAAACCGTGGAGAAGGGAGCTATTCTCAGGAACTGGACTGCCACACCATCTCGGGCCCGCCGAGTCCCTGGGTGGCTTGGCAGATTTTATTTCTATAGACATTCTAGGCATCCAAGATTTTCATTAATTTTGTTTTTAAAGACTTGCTTGTTTCAAAATAAATGCTCAATTCATCGAGTCGTACTTGTTTGGATGTTTTCACTTTTAATCAAATGCATTGCTCTTTATTATTCATTATTATCTTCCACACTTTTTCTTTCTACGATGTTATTATTACTTTTCCTGATGAACTGGTGACTGTGACATGTAATGAGGCAACACAATATGAGGATAGTGACTCGGATGTGCTTGCAGCTCGCTCGATGTCTACTAAATGAGCCTTCGCTGCCCGCCCGGTCCCTATCTTTAATCTTAAGTAAAGTAAAGTCAAATTAATTAAGTGAACAGCCCAACCTCTTTGTTTGAAGCTTTACCAGGAAGCCTGACCCTGAGTATGGACGGGTTAGCCTTGACCCATGTATTTCCTTTCTTATCTTAAAAAGGGAAAAAGATGAAATACCTGAGGAAGTTGTCATGGAGGTTGAGAACTTTGAGAATAGGCCTAAGTCCAACTTGGACGAAATTGAAGCGTAAATTTGGGAGACGCCGAAATCGTCAAGGAGACTCGCATCAGCATTCACTTGTCACCAACAGAGAAAGAGGAGTACATTCATTTCTTGAAAGAGTATGAGGATATCTTTGCGTGTTCATACAATGATATTATCGGTTTGAGCACATCCATATTGGCTCACAAGTTGCCTACCAATCCCATATGTCCACCGGTGAAGCAGAAACTCAGAAAATTCAAACCAGATATGAGCCTGAAAATCAAGGAGGAAGCTACTAAGTAGATCAAAGCCAAAGTCCTCAGGGTGGTTGAGTACCCAACCTGGTTAGCCAACATTATACTGGTTCCAAAGAAAGATGGGAAGGTCAAAGTATGTGTTGACTATCGGGACTTAAACAGAGCGAGTCCTAAGGACGACTTTCCACTGTCAAATATACATATCCTGATTGATAATTGCACCAAGCAAGAACTCCAATCCTTTGTGGATTACTTTGCGGGTTATCACCAGATCTGGATGGACGAAGAAGATGCAGAGAAAATAGCTTTTATTATACCATGGGGGATATACTGCTACAACATGATGTCATTCGGTCTAAAGAATGATGGGACTACTTACATGAGAGCCATGACAACCATATTCCATGATATGATATACAAAGAAATAGGGGTGTATGTGGACGATGTTATTATCAAATCTAAGAGGGCCATAGATCACATAGCAGACTTGAGAAAGTTCTTTGACAGGTTAAGGAGGTACAACTTAAAAGTGAACCCCCCAAACTGTGCATTCGGGGTTCCCACAAGAAAGTTACTGGGATTCATTATCAATAATCAAGGGATTGAACTGGACCCATCTAAAGTTAAGGCTATTCAGGAATTTCTGCCACCTAGGAGAAAGAAGGACGTGATGAGCTTCCTAGGACGTCTCAACTATATCAGTCTCTTCATAGTACAGTCCACAGTTATATATGAACCCATCTTAAAAATGTTGAGGAAGGATGACAAAACAAGCTGGACCGAGGATTGTCAGAAAGCTTTCGACAAAATCAAGGAGTACTTATCCACACCATCGGTCTTGGTCCCGCTAGAGCTAGGGTGGTATTTGCTACTCTATCTATCTGTATTAGATAGGGCCTTCAGATGTGTTCTAGGATAACATGACGAGACAAGTAGAAAGGAACAATCCATATGCTACCTAATTAAGAAATTCACACCTTATGAAGTACATATTTCAGAAATCCATGCCGACTAGGAAGTTAGCCAAGTGGTAGATGTTGTTAAGTGAGTTCAATATCGTCTATGTAACCCAAAAGGCGGTCAAAGGATAAGCATTGGCAGACCATATTGCTGAAAATCTGATGGGAGGAGAATACAAACCATTAAAAATGTATTTTCCTGACGAAAAAGTGTCAGTCGCCGGACAGGACATTACGGAAGTACACAACGGTTGGAGGATGTTCTTCAATGGAGCTGCAAACTTCAAAGGAGTGGGAATCGAAGAGGTTTTGGTATCAGAAATGGGTCAACATTATCCGGTATCTACTAAACTCAAATTTCCCTATACCAACAACATGGAAGAGTATGAAGCCTACATGTTAGGACTCAACATGGAAATTGACATGAGTATTCAAGAGCTGCTGGTAATCGATGATTCAGATTTACTTGTGCACCAGGTACAAGGAGAGTGGGCCACCAAGAATTCTAAGATATTGTCATATTTGCACCCGTGTACAGGAATTGAGAAAGAGGTTCACGAAGATAGAGTTTCGGCATGTGCCCAGAATTCAGAATGAGTTTGTCGATGCATTGGCCACTTTGTCATCCATAATACAGCATATAGTTAAAAATTTCATTGATCTCATCGCATTGAGAATTCATGATCAGTCAGCATATTATGTCCATGTAGAAGAAAAAACAGATGGAAAACCTTGGTTCCATGACATCATGGAATATTTGGCTAAAGGAGAATACTCGGAGCATGCAAACCATACTCAGAAATGCACACTCCGGAGATTGCCCAACCACTTCTTCCATAGCGAAGGAAACTTGTATAGAAGAACGCCTGATTTGGGATTACTAAGACGTGTAGACGCAAAAGAGGCTTCTAAGATACTTGAGGAGATACACGCTGGGACTTGCGGCCCACATATGAATGATTTTGTCTTGGCCAAAAAGATACTTAGGGCCCGGTTACTTTTGGATGACTATGGAGACAGATTGCATCCAGTATGTCCGCAAATGCTACCAATGTCAAGTGCATGCTGATATGATAAAAGTGCCGCCAAATGAGTTCAATGCAATAAGCTGACCTTGGACTTTTGCCGCCTGGAGAATGGATGTCATCAGTTCGATTGAGCCCACCACTTCAAATGGGCATAGTTTTATTCTAGTGGCCATTGACTACTTCACAAAATAGGTAGAGGTCGCATCCTTCAAAAAGAAGGTCGTTGCAGACTTTGTCAAGGATCGTATTGTTTGCAAGTTTGGGGTCCCGAGTCCATTGTCACTGATAATGCCGCCAATATTAACAGTTATCTGATGAAAGCCATGTGTAAAACTTTCAAAATCAAGCACAAGAATTTCACAGCCTATAGACCTCAGATGAATGGAGTTGTAGAAGCCGCCAACAAAAACATCAAGAATATACTAAGTAAGATGGTAGAAACCCACAAACAATGGGAACGAGAATCACCCTTCGCTTTGTTGGGATATCGCACCACAGTTCGCGCACCAACTGGAGAAACTCCCTACATGCTAGTTTACAGTACCGATATTGTCCTCCCGGCCGAGGTAGAGATCCCTTCTTTAAGGATCATATAGGAAGCCGAACTCAACGATGCAGAATGGATAAGGAGCCGCTATGAGAAATTGGCCCTTATAGATGGGAAAAGAATGAGCGCAGTATGTCACCGTCAACTTTATCAGAACAGAATGCCCAGATATTTCAACAAGAGGTCAAACCGAGACAGTTTTCACCAGGACAGCTGGTGCTGAAGAAGATCTTCCCACATCAATGTCACATCTCCTTTTCTACATACCCCGAAAGGGATAGTATAAGTGAGGTTTTCCAATTAAAGTGATATTATTCGAAATGGAATTATTTCATTCAATTTCAAAATCGCCACTTGGAATAATTTAAGGTGTCCCACGTCATCGATTTATTTTAAAATTGCAATTCAAGGAAATTTGACTTTATTTAAATGTCTGCGAACTAGAAATTTTAGATAAGGAATTATATTAACTCGGGATAAGGTGTTAGGCACTCCCGGGTTCCGTGGTTTTAGCACGGTCGCTTAAACTGTTAAAATTGGCCTATTATCTTATTTACTACATGCTTTAACCTATTGTACATTTTTAGCTTTTATAACCGCTTTTAATTGTTTTTAGGAAGATCCAATGCTATTTATAAATACGTCGTAAATCATGCTACATGAAATGTACATGTGGTTCGCAACACGCTTTATTTAACATTGTTAAAGATCAAAATTGGGTCACATGAAATGTACACCCAGTATTTAGTAATTAAAAATCACAACTATGTCACGGGAACCATAACCGTAGCTATGATGAAATTTTTTATTAACGCGCCTAAAGCAACTACGAAGATTCTATTTTTACTAGCAACATTTGTGAGGTTCATGGATGAGTTAATTGATGGCACACCTCAAATCGTTGCTACAAGGGTTACTCTTGACTTAATTTTATGAGGGTCATGAGTTAATGGGTTTTGTTTGGCATGGCACACCTCAATTGACTTTTAAAAAAAAGAGTTTATCTAAATAAATCTAAAGATCCTGGTTGAAGTTTAAACTAAAATTTTCTTAAACTCAAGGTTGGGCTTTTGAATTAATATTGAGCACTTGTTTTGGGCCAGGACGTCCAACATTGGATTAAATCCAGGAAAAACTTAGCTTTGAAAGGCTGGATTTGGGCTCCAAACATGGGCCCAGCAGAATGCGTGTTCCAGGGGGTCTTGTCTCTATTGGTATATAACTAAGTGTTTGCCCACATTGGGCTTCAGGCGGGCCCAAATGCTAAATGTTTTCTAGTTGGGCCTATCTACCTTTGCATTTTTAGCCATAGCAGCAGTACAGGGAGAGGAAGAAAAATTTGCATATGGTGTTTATTGACCTTGAGAAAGCATACGATAAAGTTTCGATGGAGGTCATGTGGAGGTGTTTGGAGGTTAGCGGTGTTCCGGTAGTGTACATTAGTGTGATTAAGGATACGTATGATGATGCTAAGTCTCAAGTAAGGACTGGGGGTGGTGACCCGGAGCATTTTCCTGTGGTGATGGGGTTACACCAAGGATCGACTCTTAGCCCATTTTTATTTGCCTTGGCGATAGATGTATTGTCGTGTCACATCCAAGGGAAGGTAACTTGGTGCATGATATTTGCCGATGATATAGTGTTGATTGGTGAGATGTGTAGCGGAGTTAACGCGATATTGGAGGTTTGGAGACAGGCCTTGGAGTCTAAAGGTTTCAAACTGAGTAGAACCATGACAGAATACTTGGCGTGCAAATTCAGTGACGGGACCCATGATGCAGACGTAGAGGTTAAGCTTGATGCTCAAGTTATCCCTAAGAGAGCGAGTTTTAAGTATCTCGGGTCAATTATTCAGGGTAACGGGGAGATTGACGAAGATGTCGTGCATCGCATTGGAGCCGAATGGATGGAGTGGAGGCTCGCTTCTGGTGTTTTGTGTCATAGGAATATGTCGCTAAGACTTAAAGGTATGTTTTATAGAGTGGTGGTTCGACTGCCTATGCTGTATAAGGCTGAGTATTGGCCAGTCAAGAACTCCCACGTGCAGAAGATGAGAGTAGCAGAGATGAGGATGTTGAGAAGGATGTGTGGGTGTACCAGGAGAGAGAGGATTAGGAATGAAGATATTTGAGACAGAGTGGGAGTAGCCTCCGTAGAGGACAAGATGTAGGAGTCGAGGCTGAGATGGTTCGGACATGTTAAGAGAAGAAGCATTGATGCTCCAGTTAGGAGGTGTGAGAGGTTGGCCATGGAGAGTTTGAGAAGAGGTTGAGGTAGGCCTAAGAAATATTGGGGAGAGGTGATTAGGCAGGACATGGTGTTGCTTCAGCTCACTGAGGACATGACCTTTGATAGGAGAGTATGGAGGTCGAGGATTAAAGTAGAGGGTTAGTAGGTAGTTTATAGTTGTTCACCGATAGTATTAGTAGTATGCATGTCCCTTCATATTTTTAGATTTTTATTATGTTATGTGGTTTAGTTCGCCTCAGGTATTGTATTCTCTATTGTTATTATTTGGTAGAACTTATCCTTTATCTCTCCCTTTTTTCTTTTTTCTTCCATATTTCTTCCTCTCTTGCTTTCCTCTTCTTCTTCTTGCCCTTCATGAGCCGAGGGTCTATTGGAAATAGCTTCTCTACCTACATTAGGTAGGGGTAAGGTCTGCGTACAGACTACCCTCTCTAGACCCTACTTGTTGGGATCAAACTCGGTTTATTGTTGTTGTTGTTATTGTTTCCTTATTCAAAACATATTTTACAAAATTATAACTCAAATCATTTTCAAAGACAATGATCAGAATCTTAAGGAAAAATCCAAAACACGTTTCAAACCCGAAATTAATTGCGCTACTATGATTTGCAAGCCATAAGACATGTATTTATCTCATAATTCACATGAGGAAGATATTCACAACTGGATCGAGCTATTGGGTTCAACGCCCAGGCCCAATGGCCTAGGCCCAGACTTGCTCGAATGAATCCCAAACTTGGGCCTGGTTTCAACTCTAGCCTAATTCATATTACATGCAACCATAAAACATGTTCAATACAAAAGAAATTCTAATAATGAATGTCTACTGATAATCAAACGTAATTTAAATCTTAACAATCCGTTTACAATACTGAAAGTCCAGGAATTTGTACAGGAAAGATTTTAATCCTAACGAATAATTATCCTAATAGCCATCATAACTAACATCAAAACAAAAAGGAAAATTCTGAAAGTAAATAAAAGGAAATTTTCTGCTAGCTTCGAGTTCCTGCCATCCAAATCCTTCGAAACCAATGCACAAGATTTGCAAGAGATCGGCTACAGAGTTGCTTCTCACAAGCTGATGGTTTAAACTCCAGCCCTGAAGTTTCTTACTACCAAACCAGATTCTGTTTTTACTAAGAATTTCATAAATCTGACCATATGAAAAGGTCATATTCACAAAATACCTTTAGTTATACTAACCTACTACATTATCAGACCAAAACTTAAACAAATAATGCAGAAATAGTTGTGATTTATTGGTTTAACCATGTTAAAGGTCAAACTCATGAACCAACATAGGTTTCAAACCCAAAGTCATGGCCTACTGCCTTGGGGAAATACCAGAATGGACCAAAAGGGAAGGAAAAGGGGCAGTTTAATCCATGAATCTGACCATGTAAGGGTCAGACTCAATGAACAAACCAGGTTTTAAGTATGGGGGTCTAAACGTATCATCTAACTAATGCAAGAAGAAGCAGAAATGCATACTAGCTAAGATGATCAGTGATAAAGTCATATAAATAAACAGAATCTCATGACATATAACCAAAGGTACATAAACTTACACATTTTAAGAGAGAAAGAAAAAGATTCAGTACTATTGTAATTTCAGCATATAAACCATAGCAAGAAAATGCAAACATTGGCAAACAAAGGACAACTCATATCCATCTTAAATTTCATTTACAAGTAATTAAACATGGAAAGGGTCATGTTTACCTTGAAACAGCAATTGAAAACAACAGCTAAAATGAAAGAAAATTGCTGGAAGAATTGTAGAAGTAGAAACAGCAACAGTAATCAACACAGCTTCAGCAACCAAGTGAAACCCAGAGTTTCAAAACCAAAACCAACCACTTGAAAAACAGAAATCTCAACCAAATAACCCTAGGAAACTCTTTATTTCAAATCATTTCTAGCTTGTTAACAAAACGAGAGGTTTTTCTTTTTTTTTTGGGAAGTTTTTCTGAGATTTTCTCAAATTTGAAATTTTCAAAGAAAAGAGGAATTTTATGTAGAGAATAATACTAATGATTGTCTATGATTGTGTCTCCAAAATCAAAATGAAAGAGCCTATATATATAGGCTGCCTTGGGAGGGTATCTTTTGGGCATATTCCTTATCCTAGGGTAAAAATAGTACAGTCCTTTTACAACCTTTGGTACAGCTATCCTATATTTCAGCATCTTTTACAACAGCTAGGACAATTGTACATTTTCTAGGAAGCTTCTGATTTTTTAGCCTAAGTGGAAATCCATTTTTACCCTTTGAATTACCACCTATTTCAGTTCAATCCTAAACTTTTAGGTTCAATTAAGTCCCTAAAGTTTCTATTGATTTTAAATTATGACAAACAAGGACAAACCTATAAAAGATCAGAAATTCGAATCAAAAAGGCCTAAGAGAATAAGTGACTGCAATCATGAACCTAAAACTAAATTAACCAATAAACAAAAATGCTCAGCTAATTAAACCTAAACAAGAATAGATTCTAACAACTAATATACTTGACAGTAATCACAAGAAATTAAACATGCAAAGAAGACCTAGGATCCAATCTATATCATTTTTTAAACTTAGGCAATTAAAGCAATAAACAACCTAAATAGCTTATCAATTCACCTAAGTTGAAACTGGCTATGAAATCGTGGATAAAGAAAAAAAAGGGTAGATATTAAAAATGAAAACTAGTTAAGCTAAACTCGTGCAATTAGAAATATGCTTTAATTTAACCTAATAAACAACAACAAATGCCAAACAGAACTAAAGAGCCACAACAACAAAAAAGAGAAAGCCTAAAATTACCAAACTAAAATCATGCAACCAAAACTAAAACATGCAAAAAAAGATGGAACAAACAGAAAAAGAGAGAAGAATTACCTATTACCAATGGGAGGGAATTGGGTTGTAAAGGATATGATGATATGTGCGCTAATGCCACGCGTAACCCTTCTAGTTGAGGAAGGCTTACCAGGTATTGTACGATTGTGATCTTATGGGATGACAAACTTAGGACATCCCTCATCTTATTTACATATGTATGCTTAGACTGCCTAAAATTCCTTTATCATACATATGTGCTTAGACTGCTTTCCTGTCAAATTTTCTCTATCTTATATGTGTGCTCAGACTATTTATTCGTTCAACGACTAATTCACATAAACAAAGTTCCGCTGGGACCTACTATTGTGGACTGTGAGGGGTGTCTAACACCTTCCCCTCATGGTTATTTCGAGCTCTTACCCTAATCTCTGATAATGCAACACTAGTTATATGAGTTAATTGCTCTAGGTACCCTAACGCACCTTAATCTGTTAAGTGGCGACTCTTCAAATTCAAATACCCAATGAATGTCAAAGACGGACTTCCCCGCAAAAAGGAAAAAAAGGGGGCGCGACAGTTAAGAGCAGAACATAAAACTGAGGAGGTAAAGCAAGATGCTTTTTGTTTGAATGGTGATAGTGAAATTTGTCCTGATGGATTTATTGGACAATTTTATCATCTTGCTAGGACATTATAGGGAATGATGTGTTGGATATGGTTAAAGCTTTCTTTTGTGGATCAGAACTGCCAAAGTTCATTACAGACACAAATCTAGTGTTGCTTCGTATGAAGAAATATGTGGCTACATTCTCTGACATGAGGCCGATCAGCTTTAGTCATTTTTCTAACAAGATAATATTTGGGTTGTACATGAAAGGCTGGTGAATCTCCTACCTATACTTATCTCACCAAATCAGGCTGGATTTGTAAAAGGAAGGAATATAGTGGAGAATATCTTAATAACATAAGAAATTATTACTAACATTAGGATGAGGGGCAAACCATCCAATGTGGCAATCAAATTGGACATGGAAAAGGCATATGATAGAGTGTTTAGGTTGTTTTTGACAAATGTGATGAGGAAATGGGATTTGGAGATTTTTGACATGTTGTTTAGATTGGTCTCCAACAATTGATACTCGGTGTTGTTAAATGGACAGGCTAGTGGCTTCTTCAAATCAACAAGGAGGGTCAAGCAAGGTGATCCTTTATCTCCTACATTATTCACACTGGTAGTTGAGGTGTTAAGAAGAACTCTAGATGTATTGTTTGACAATCCATACTTCATTGGATTTGGAATGCTAGAGTGGAGTCATAACATCAACTATCTCTCATATGATGATGATATAATCATATTTAGATCATCTCACTAAGTGTAAATTTCAACTGATGATGAATGTATTGGAGGAGTATGAGGTAGCCTCTAGGCAAAAGGTTAACAAGGAGAAGTCTTCATTCTATATGCATGAAAATGTACCTGCTGAGGAATCCAACATTGTACATCTTATCACTCCATTTAAGAGGAATCAATTCCCCTTGACCTACTTGGAATGCACTATCTTCTATAGTAGGAGGCAGAAAGATTTCTACAAAGACATCATCTTCAATGTGCAAAAGAGGTTTCAATCTTGGAGTGGTAAGTTGTTGTCCATAGGGGGAAGGGCAGTGTTGATTACACATGTACTTGAAAGCAAGCCAATCTATGTATTGTCTTCTACGAATCCACCACCATATGTGATTGATGAATTACATAGAATATTTACTAGATTTTATTGGAGCAATTCAGGTAATGGCAAAGGTGGGGAGTGGGATTCTTGGGGTACATTATGTCTTCCAAGGATGAAGGTGGCTTAGGCTTTAGGTCTCTTTATGATGTATCTAAAGCATTGTTTGCTAAGCTATGATGAAACTTCAGACCAAAGATGACATTGTGGTCTACTTTCATAAAGAATAAATATTGCAAGAAGATCAATTAAGTACTAGTGCCTTGGAAAGATGGCTCACATGTATGGAGAAAGATGACTGAAATGAGAGACTTTATTGAGCACCAAATATTGTGGAAAATAAAAAGGGGCAGTACTTCTTTGGTATAATAACTGGATACGTATTGGATCACTTTACCATGCTTTAGTTCCTGATCATTAGTCTGATGAATCAATCACACATGTTTAGGAGGTTGTGGAAGATGGGCAGTGGAATCAAGGCATGTCGAGGGACATTTTGCTTGAGGAATTAGCTGAGCCCATATTGGAGAGTATTGAACCCCCTTAATGTCATGATATGGAGGACAAACCTTGGTGGCAGCTTGAGTCAAAGGGGCACTTTTTAGTAAAGTCTGCCTGGCAGTACATTAGGAAGAGAAGAAAGGAGAGCAAGCTATACAAGTTCATTTTGGTGAAGGGATTACTATTTAGATCTCATTCTTCATGTTGATGTTATGAAAGGAAATTTTTCCACTTGATGAAACAATTAGAAGGATGGGACATATATTTTCATCTAGGTTATGTTGTACAAACCGTAAAGAGGAAACACTAGCTCATGTTTTCTTTAGATCTCCAATAGCTAGGTTTATATGGAAATACTTCAGTGCACCTGTTGGGATCAATATTAAAGGAATACTGCTGATTCAGGTGATCAATAAATGGTGGAGTAGGAAGTCAATTGACACAAGCCTCAAATTAGTATATCAAGCAATGCTATCACTTATTGTTTGACATTTGTGGGAAAAGAGGAACTATAGCATGAATGGAAAGAATGTGTCAATTGACAGATTGATCTATCAGGTTTCTTCCTCTATTCATATGCTCTTGAAGGTAAGAAGGCCAACATTCTCAGGTGTTACTGCCAATTTGTAGGATTTACATGACAAGTTGAAGGTTCATATACCTATATTGAAATATACTAGGGTTTTGTGGCAACTACCTGCTACAAAATGGATAAATTGCAACACTGATGGTGCTTGTAGAGGTAGCAATGATGGAGCTTCATATGCCTTTTGTATTAGAGTTGGTATTGGATACTTCTTATATGCCCAGGCAGAGCAGATCCAGGATGCCACCAATAACATAGTTGAAGCCAAGGCTATTCTTGAAGCAATCAAGTATATAACACATTCCCAGCTCCCTCCTTGCTTAATTAAAACTGATTCATTGTTGATGAAAAGAGTGTTGGATAAAGTATGGGAACCCCCTTGGAACATTATCACACAAGTGGAAGAGATCAGCAAGCTTATGTCTTGTTGTGTGGTTGATTTAACATGTGCTAAGGGAAGGGAACAAGATAGTTGCCCACCTTGCCAGCTTGATATTGGAGCTTAATGCAATTGCATCATTTGGTGAACTAGACACTCAAGGGAGAAAGATAATAAATAGCGATAAGCTCCAATTGCCATACATTAGGGTGAGGAAGGCTAAAACAACCATTCAATGATGAGGAAATTGAAGAATTGGTGGATTGGAGATGGTCGGGGGAATTAATGTGGAGGGTGATGATATTGAGGACACCCCAAGGAGTTGCTAGAAATGGGGATATACAGATTGAACTTCCTACTCAAATCTGTAAAGAGTTGAGTAGGGAGTTATTTTTTACTAACATTGTATATTGTTTTGCAGGTACACAAGTAGGAGTTGGATTCTGTGTGTTATACAAACCTATTAGGGTGGTATTAGCATCAGTGATGCTCATTCCCGTTAAGAGTAACCAATGCATAGACCAGCTCAATTAAACTATGATTGAGATGAGGAAGAAACCTCAAACATGGCATTCAAGGTGGAGATCAATTGTAGACACTAGCATGGAATGTCATTTGGACCTAGCAATATAGCACGATCACTACTTCTTCATCTTTCTTGAGCTCATATAAGTGAGCACTAGTACTATTCTTAGAGGCACAATGGCCAAAACCACCCGTAGGAAGATCACACTGTTTTTATAACTTGGAGCAGCGGATTTGCGATGTATTTGTGGGCTGTGGGGTTTTTTACTTTGGAGGACATGCTAATCACATACAACTTATTTTATACAAGAGGAAGGTACATGTGACTGGCTTTCACACACACCCATATATTTATATGCAGGGATCACTCATGCATTTTTGTCTTGACAAAACACAAGATCAATAAGCATGCCTTTCATTGGCCAATGATGGACTCTAATTGCGCATGGTTTAGCTCATTATTTAGCTAAAACTATGACTCTTCTTTCACATGTACATGAATGTCGAAATTTTTGAGGTCTAAATTTATTAGAAAATTATTCTTGTATTCTGATTAGACTTCATTTCGGATAGATTTTATTTTATTTATGTATTTTAATTTATGGATTGTAATGAGATATTATCTCAAATATAGTATTAATTATTTAGAATTATATGGTCATGGATGAAATTTTTTAGGACTGTTTTGGTTGTTTTAAGCTCTACTTGGTAGTATTTTGTTATTGAAAATCGACTGGAAATCTCAAATTTTTTTGCCCAGAAATTCATAATTTTCGACCGAATTTGATCGAAAATTATGAATTTGTATTTATTTTTAAATAAATTAACAATTTACAACTAATTATTTGATTAAATAAATTATTATTTTTTAAATTTCCGATCGAATTCGGTCGGAAATTAAAAATTAAAAAAAATTAATAGTTTTCGACTTTAAATATATATAGATACTAGTATGTATGAACATGCGTTGCACGTTAATGATAATACATGAAGATTTAAATATTTATTTATATAAAGGAACAAAAAAATTAATTAATGAGAGAAATTTTATGTATAATAATACAACAATCATCTAAATGCCGAAAAATATTATTACATTAGCATAATACATGAATTTAAAATAAAAGGACATCATCAAAACTTATATAAATGATCAATTTGTCATGCTAGTTAGATAATTGTGTATTATAGTTTAAAAGTATTTAATGTTATGGTATCTTAACGAACACTTCTTTGTGGACAATAGTTTTTGTGTATGTTTCCTCCTTACGTTTTGGTTGCTCTACCTTAACCAAAACACTTGTTGTCGATCTTGATATCCCTCATGAAAGTGCAACATACAATTGCTCGTGCAACAAAACATATTGCGGTAAATATAGTTCATATTTAGGATGTTTGTCCGTGTGCTTTATATGTTATATTTGCAAAACATAAACATACTAAATATTATTTTCACATAAATTTAAAAGGATATTCCTTAGTTTCGGAAGACGAAAGTTGAATACAGGGATAAGAATATACTTAGAAGTACATTGACCGGTATCATAATTTTTGCATGTATGACGTTATTGTCAAAGCTTCTATATACCATTTGTGTGCTATTACATAAGTTATTCGGCTTATCTAAGTTTTTGATCAGTAGTATGACAGACATATTTTTTTCAAAATTAACCTATATACAATAGAAGAGCAATCTTAATTTAGTCTATTATGTATACGGTGACACTAACATACATAAGAAATAATAAACGTGACAACAAACATATATGGTAGAAGAACATTTGGTATTAAAGTATTCAAGTATTCTTCTTGGTAGTAATTATTGTCTATATTTTCTGCTGACTGAAAAACTAAAAAATATTTTATTTTTATTATAAAATTTTGTAACGAACCTTTTATTTAGTTTATCAATATATTTATTTCTGCTAGCTAAGATATCTTTTTAATTCAATCATGCGATTTTCACAAATTGTGTTTAATCTAATGATAGAAATATTTTTCTTATTAAATATACTACTATTACCATTGGGATTGATAATCAAGTGTTCAGAAAAAATCAAATCGTCTTTTATAGGATGGTCTTCTTCGTTTCCGACACGAAGCAAGAAGATACTGAATACTGGATATGTTCTTACTTTATATTTCTTGTGAGTTGAATCTTTTCCATTTGAGGTCAGAAGCATAACTTTGGCAAGCTAACTTTTACAGTCTCTACTTTTGTCGATTTTGGAACTACTGGTAGTACTTGACAGAAATCACCTCCCAAACCAATAATTTTTACCAAATAGTTCAATAATAAAAAATTCGAACAATTATTTCGATCATTTGACACTTTGCCATAAGTGCTTTATTTCATATTATCAATTTTTCCTTCCTTATAAATTTAGCACAATTGCTCTTCTTTGATATTTTGTGATGGTTATTTAAGCTGTTTGAAGAGGTATATCAAATTTAAAGTGGATGGTCTCACAATAAAATCATTATTGGTACACCACTTGCTATTATTGCTAATCGTGTTATGCCTCTTGATATGATATTTGCAAGTAATGCATGACATAGAAATATTATTCTGATTCCGCCGGAGGCATTTACAAAGAATAATCTCATTATACTAGAGTCAACTGTTTATATTATAGTCTTGAAAGCTTGTTTTTTTTTAGGATTTAGCTTTGATTGTGCTTCTTCAGTCACTTGTATAGCATTTTGATTCTTAATAATATACTAACTTTTTTGCTTTCTATTATAACGCTCATTTTATGGAAAAAATTTATGTATCCTAAGATTTTTCTTTTTTAACTTGAATAAGAATTTAACTCATATAATGAATTTAAAAATAAATAAATTGGATTCTCTTGCTAAATAATTAATTAAAAGATTTAATTATTTGGTTTTAACATAAAAATAATTTATTGTATGTCGATTCAAATCTTATATCGGTTCATCTCTTGTTTTGAATATTGAATCTTAATTATAATTTTATTCACTATAAATTTTATTTTCAAAGAGTAAAAGATTGATATGACATTTCACTTTTAGATCTTTATGTTTGTAGAATCATTAGTGGTATTAACTCTTACCAACCATTTTTTCTCTTTCTCACACATGTGTATTCTTAAATATTTTCTTAGTTGTTATTTAATAATTGAGTATTTTTCAATATTACATAAAAATTTGATAAAAATAGTAATATATTTGAGTAGGAAAATAGTTCAAATATAATATAAAAATATATTATCTTGAGGTTTTTTTCTTAATTTCAACTCTTTATGCAATCCATTTAATATATTTTTATTTTTGTTTGGTATTGGACATTATTGAGTGGTAATGTATTGTCAATTCGGAGGACTTTTATGAAATTAATTTTATTAAACCTTTCTACATATTTTTAATAAGAATTTAATAGATAAAATTTTATTAATTTTAAAATCTTAAATATAAAAAAATTAGCAAAGAATGTATTGTAGTCCAAAAATAAGTTATTGCAGTTATGTTCTTTCACTATGAGTTCTTCCGCTTAATATTTCAGAGCTATTTTGGTATATTAATATAGTATTTATACTTTTACAATAAAAATTGTCTCTCCTTTTTCTAAATAGATTTGGACAATATAATATATTCTTAAATTAAATTAGTAATAGGATGTTATAATACGTTTTCAAATTAAATTAGTAATAGGAATTTTTAAGAAGATGTCCTAAAATTAAGTAATATGGTTACATTACTAAAGATATTTACCTGTGCAATTTTACATAAATTAGACTGCTCGAAAATAATTATACTAATAGCAATATGAAATGATCGGAAGCTTTGAAATTTTGGGAAAAGATATTCACTATTTCACTATCTTTGACTGTTGTAATATTTACTCTTAAGTGTAGATTGCAGTAAAGTTTTTTAATTGTTTTGAAGTTCTTCTATCAAATTATCTTGTTTGAGAATATGCTTAATATTATATCCCTTTATGCTTAGCGTGACAGCAACAATTTGGAACTTCTATGCGAATTTGAGATGCACCCTGGCTCTCAAAAATGATGATATATAATTGTGAAGTCCCTTTTTGTGCGACAGAAATACAATGCTGTTGTAGAGTTAACTACTACACAGACAGTATCAAACTTTTTATTGCAAAATGTCTTCTCTGTGTGCGTTGTGTTGATAGATGGTGTTGTGAGCGAGATTTTAAACGCTTTCTTAGTTAAGTATGGAAAGCAATGAGATGGGAGAGAAGCTCCTAAAATAGTCGGGAAAACTCCTACAGCAGCCGTTGCTGTCAAAGATAGTGGACTCCCATTATCAACGGATGAATTTCTTCTTTCAGAAATTTACCATAATAGGATACCTAAAGATAATCGGTTAGGATTCCTAACGTTTAGTATTATGTCCTAAAACTAATAGGATTTTAAGTCTAGTATTTAAATTCCGGTTATATCCTTTTATTATAAGTTAGTATCCTTAATATTATATGGTTATTTTTGTAAACTGACATCAGTTTCCTACCAATTTCGGTCCGAAATTAAAGTTTGGTAGTCAGTCAACACCAAGTTTTCGAGCAAACCATTATTTTCCTGTCCAATTAAAATCGGTCAAAATTTGGCCAAAAATTATCAATTTTTGATCGATATAGATTCTATGAAACCTATTAACATTTTGTTTTTGGTTTTTGATATTAATAAAAAAATACCATTAAACACCAACTTAGTGGTATATTTGCTTTAAAACATACTTGACATTCTTAAACTTTCTAGGATAAAAAAAGGAAAATGCTGTTGATGGCTTTATACTTTTTGACAATGTATTTATAAGTTATCCTATATTGTTAGGAGTTGTTTGATTTTATGAATTAATTGAAACAATCGTTGTTAGAACTTGGTATTGGTTTATGCAATGTTTGATTTGTATTATTATATCAAAATCATATAACTAATTCAAATATATCAATACATTATCTAATATATTATACTACTAACAACATGAGATAATTTATCCACGTATACCATATAGATGCACAAAGCACATAGAGACAAAAGTAATCTTATTTCTTTTAGAAGTACATGAAGGTCCAACATCCAAAAGTACTATTATAAACTTATAGATTTTTAATTAATAAATAAAAAATATTTTAAAACAATGTCTTCCCTATCTAATTTTAGTGCAACAACCCGGATATCCAACAAAAAATAACCTTTGTATTACTAATCAATATATTTTTAATCTCTGCATTATAATTCATGCATACCTTGTCTTTAAACCAAATGACCCCTTAGTGGTATAAAATAAAAAATCAATTAATACATTAAATTATATCACAATTAATTATACAAGACGCAAAATACAAACCAAATATTACATAAAGCAATACTAAATTTCATACCACGATTATTTCTCCGCATATTAAAAGTCGAGTATTACTAGCATAATTCCCTAATCTCCAGTGAATCAACAGGATTAGATGTTTGCAGTATGAAAAATTCACATATTTTTGTGTAACCCAGGAAGTGCTAACCAAATATTTATGTGTAAAAGCTGCTGATATAAAACAGTTGGCACATATCTGAAATTTGATTCCCCAATTTAATTTGATAATAAAATAAACAAAAAAGGGATTGTGCTTAGGATTTACTTGACCAGCTTCAAAGATATAGTAATATCTCAGCAAATCTGAAGACCAAAAGCGAATTTAATTTACGAGCAGATTAACACCTCCCTTGCCATCAAATCGAACAAAAGGGGGCTGCCTGAATTTCTACTCATGAGATCAGATTCAAAATACATAGAAAAAAGCACATCAAAAGCTATTAAATTGCTTTAAGGAGTTTCAACAATATATATATACACTGTTGAAAGGGCTCAGAGGTTTGCTTTATGTGTTCAATGAAGAAAACTTTTTTTAAGGTTCTTCTCATACAAGAGGTGTCAGAAATTATAAAAGCACCATCATCTTTGCCGCTTCAATCTAAACCAAAAACTTAATCAAACACCAAAAAGGAACAAAGCTATAAACTTTTAAACCATAGCATTTCAAAATCAATCAAATATTAGAAGAAAAATAATGAATTTCTGTTTCAAAATCCGGAGGAAATTTTGTAGTTTGAGGGGGGGAGGGATCGGATAGAGAAGGAGAAGAGTCTGGTTGCTAAATAGCTGTGCATAATATTGCTGCAAACTAGGGTTTGGCACTTCTCCTCTATTGACACTGCACTTATAGATTTTGGATGGGATTGATGATTTCGAATTGTTAGCCCAAGACCACCCAAAAGCCCAGTATCTAACTACAGTGTAAAAATTAAGGAAACTACTCTAGAATAGTCACACCAAAATTAGTTGTTGTTGTTGTATACTCTAGAATAGTCACAAATAGATAATATCTACCAATAATTAGCTAGCGTTTGGCCATAGATCCCAAATTTATTTTGAAAAATCTTTTGGGTGAAGTTTGGTTTGAAGATGAAAATGTGTTTGGAGATACGATTTCAAAACATATTTTTCAACTTTATTTTGAAAAAACATGTATATAATTCCCAAGTTTTGGAATTTTGGCCCACATTCAGCTCACTAGCTGATTTTGGAATTTAAAATTTTTGATTTGGGATTTGGCCAAAATATGAGCAAAATTTATGGCCAAACATGAGTTTTGAAAATAAATCTCAAATTTATTTTGACAAAACTTATGGCCAAACGGGGCCTTAGTCATACCAAAATAGCCATAAAAAGGTTAGCAATGATATACAATATTCAAAAACATAGGCTAAATTTTTTTTTTCAATGAATATGTTTGGAATTCGTTGAAAACACATAAATACGCTAGTATATAAAATTTGAGAGAGATTGGATGTGATTTGGATTAGTTTGGAATTAAAATTAAAATACATAAGAAAAAAAATTCAATCGGTATAGTATTTATTGAAAACACATATATGAGTAAATAAACAAACTTTAAGGAAGATTGTAGGTGATTTTTACTAGCTTTGAGAATCAATTCGTGGTTGAAATCGAGTTTGAAAATTTCTCTACAACTAACAAATGATAGAAAATGCATGATTTGGATATAGCTTTATATCATTTTGTACGTGGGTTGCGGTATATTACACGTTTATAAACATAAAATATGTTTATTGAGTGCAGGAATGAGTTTGAATGGAAGTTGGTAAAAATCGGATGATTTGATACAAAAAGAATTTGAGAGGAAAGAGCTGTGAGCGTGTCACAATTGGTGCATTGTATGAAGGTGGACGCGAAATGGCCTAGAAAATAAAAAAAAAATAGTAAAGTATGGAGGTTGGCACTGGACCTCGCACGCGAAAGAACAAAAAAGAGAAAACAATAGTTGGGAGCATGCCTAGGGATCGCGCGTTGCACAAACCCTAGAACACGACTAAACTTTTTCTTTTCGAATTAGGATAGATCAAGGACGCCTCACATCTACCCTAATTGATATAACTACATCATAAAACTTCCTTTTGAAGGGAGAGACACTACTTTAGATTTATACAACACCTAAGAAGGGAAGACTACGATAGGAGCAGGAAGGAAGATTCAACCACGAGTTTTTACTTTCTTCTTCCTATTTTTCATTGTTGGTAATAATTTTTTAGTATTGTAATTTACAAACTTTTATGAATTGCTAAATTTATTATCTAGAGCTTTGATGGAACCCTTTGGAGGATCAATTCCCATTATATTTCAATATAATTTTGTCGTTGAATATTTCTACTTGTTCAACTATGTACTTATTTTAGTTAATTGAAGAGCTCTCAATTGACTGTGCCTATTTATTATGTATTGCTTGAGAAAGAGTGTATATTTAGGTTGTTGTCGAACAACGGCACTCCCAAGGTATATGAGAGATCAATACGGTAGGTTTAAAAGTGGTATCAGAGATAACGAAGCTTTGATATGATCATAGTGAGCGGTGAAAAAGTGAGAGCTAGTGTAATTCGAGATATTGTGACTAGTAGGTTATTGTAGTTGCTCAAGAGAGAATTAAGATAAGTGGAGTGCTCATGATCAGTGAAGAATACTTATGCAAAATTATAGGAGATGCAACAGGAAGGATCTCGACATTTGGGAAAATCATAACTCTAGGCTTGCTTAATCTTATCTCCAACCCTTAGTATCCCTAGTTGTTAATTTACTATTTTAGTTGTTAGTTATTTGGTTAGACATAAGAATCTTGATATTTATAGTTTGGAAATTATTTGAACTTGTCTTCTTAGTATACTTAACAATTACAGCAAAACCTTAGTTCTTTGTGGGATTCGACTCCAAACTCTTAGACTATATTATATTTGCAGCGATCGCTAATTCTTTTTAGGACTAGAGTTGGGCGTGATTAAATTTTGGCACCGTTGTGGGAGAACTAACAGTGTAGTTATAGCTGTAAATATTGTTTGGTGTCAAGTTTAAACTTTTATTTAGTTTTTATTTTTGATTTGAGAGACATGGCATCTTGAAATTCTAAGAGTTTTGATATTGACAATATACTTTTGATCTTCCTCATTGTAAAGCCCCTTAATATTTTACCTAGAACCCGAGTTTAGTGGCACAGAGGTACGGACTTTTTGGGTTGTACAGTACGTCAGCGAGTTGGAAGAAACGTTTTGCAAAACATGGTATTTTTTTGCGGTCAACTATGCGACCGCAGAAACACTTCGTGGACCGCATACCGGCCCACAGAATGCAAAAGACCTAAGCCAAAATATGAAGGACATTTTATAGTCGTATAATTATTTCGCGGTCCACACATTCCTTATTGAACCAGCATGAAGATTTTCGGAGGGAGATTTTATAGCACGTTATGCGACCGCATAATCGTTCTGGGACGCATAATAGCCATAAACCTGACCAGGCCTACCTAGTTTTAGGATCATTTTAGCGGTCTCCTTTGCGGACAGCATATTCGTTATGTGGACCGATCTACGACTGCAAACCCGGTTTCGTAAGCTTAAATTTGGAAAAATTTTACTAGAACCTATTTTGATAAATAGACTTAAAGGACCGTTTTTTAAAGGGAATTCTGATATTTTAAGAGAGAAGGGAGGAACTAGAGAGAGAAGGAGGAGCACCAACACCTCCCACTTCAATTCCTTGCTCAAGTCTTAGAAAATTAACTAAGAAAACTTGCGAAAATTGTCTACTAAAGAGGTAATGTTCTAGCCCTAGCCTTCAATTTCTAAATTTGGTTTGGGAATAGGTAATGGGGAAAATAGTTTTGATGATAAGAGTTAGATAATGATGCATTCATGTTCCAATAAAGGTGGTAGGGAGATTGTGGAGTATATATGGGTGACCTATTACAGTGGGGAATGCTTGTGGGGTAAAGGAACATCACCATATGACCCTATAGTCGAATATGTCCACCTAGTATATGATGAAATGCTATGAGATAAACCTACTAATATCTTCCTAATTATGGTTCAATTTATGTCTCTAAATAGATTGAAGTTGCTAGGATTTCAAGAAGATTGTAGTAATTTAAGGAAAGCTCAATGCGAGGTATGTTGGCTAAACTTCTCTCGCGGAATTGAATTCCATGATGTTCCCATAAGTTGCAATTATGATTGGCTCAAGTTCCTCTTTCTCATATTCTGAGTCTTTCCTAGAAAATTTGATTATTTTAATTAAGTGTTGTGTTGAAAGATATATATACTCAAAATTTGTGAAGGAAACTCAATGTGCTTAAGACATATCATGTCCATATACATATTTAAAGTCTTGATTTCAAATGCTTTTATTACTGATAACCTATGATAATGCTTGAAAGTGAAGGAAGTAGTTATGAAATATAAAATGTGGACATCGTTCCAAGGATGAAATTACCCTAGTGGCCAAGAGTGCCAATAAAACGAAAGGAATGCATGAAAGACTATGAAATGAGATTTAACTTCTTAAAATAATAATTGTTTTGGGAGCATCGTTTAGTCACGGAAGGGTAGGTTGAAATAACATAACCCCAAAACTACACGTGTCGATATAAGAGTGTAAATCCCTGCATTGATGTGTTGAGATTATTCCTCTTGATTGGGATGAGATTTGGTGTGTTGAGATAATTCCTCTTATATAGGATGAGGTGATTGCTAGCGAAAAGTGATGTCGGCTCACACGGTATTATGGTGAGATGTTTAGCCGATCGGGCTGAGATCGGACACCATGTCGCGCATATGGTGGCGTTATAATAGGATGTCTTTGCGTAAGATAGCTTAGACAATCGGGTCGTAATTGAAATTCGTGCTAAAAATACGATGGTATATCGGTACTAAAGATCACCCAATCTAAAGCATTATTATTTACTTAAAATTTATATTTCTCTTATTTTGACATTGTTCTATTGTTTGAGACTCTCATTGATTCCATGTTCTTTCTCATTGCATTGTTACTCATTCTATTGAGAGGGTGTTTAGCCTTACATACTATTGCTATTCCATATATACTAACGTCCCTTTTGTTGGGGCCACTGCATCTTTAATAGATGCAGGTGGTTCCACAGCAAGCGGCATCGATCAGTAATAGTAGAACACCCTCTCCTCAGTTGACATGGTTAGCCCACTTCATTTTGGGGTCATGTATCTTTTGTTCCTTCTGTATAGTAGTTTGAGGTATAATTGGGGCCTTGTTACCAACACCACCATATTACTCTCTTGTATCTATTAGAGGCTTCATAGGAACAGTATGGGTTGTATCTTGAAATGTTGTATATGTATCACATGCTTCCACTCTTAAACTATGAATGTATAATAATATGTTGGGATTTTCAAATGAAGTCACAAATGGTAATGAAATTGGTGTTATTTATGAAATCCTCTCATTATTCAACGAATAATGTGCATCCTCTCTTTATTTATGGACAAGGTTGGGTAGAAGTCATCAAGTAGGCTTGCTTGACTGGGTTATCTCGGTTGAGCGCCGGTTGCGCCCTCATGGCTGGGGCTTGAGAAGCTTGGAATCAGAGCCTAAGGTTTTAAAGTATCCTAAGATATCTCGTGGACGTGTCTAGTAGATTTCTTCTTATCGGTGTATAAGAAGGAATCACCCTTCTTATCCTTCTTATCGACCACACCTATAATTAAGAGGCTACTTGGGCATTCAGAAAAACACTCTTCTTTGATGTTCTAGATCGTGCGATAGAGCTGATATAAGACTATTACTCCTTTAACTCGTGCGTTGCTCTAATTTTCAGTACATGGCGCCTAGGAAGAAAGCAAGAATTGGCCAAGGGGCCAATGTCACCCCATAAGTGGCAGTTGATTCTATCTCTGATGATGCGGGTGAGAACTCGTGGGGTGAGGGTATTCCCTCAACTACTACACCGCCCGATTCTACTACTCCTGCTCAGACTACACCAACTGCTACACCTTCTAAGGGTGAAATGATTCCTCCAACTAATACTCCAGTCCTACCTCCAGCCTCAGTTCCCGATCCTAGTGTTTCTGATGGGGACCTTAAGATAGTCGTTCAGATGTTGGCTCAGATAGTGGCTTCCAGGCCCAAAGATCGAATGTTACACCTATTTCTTCCAGATAGCAGGAGGATTCTACTAGTTTCAGGGCGAACAGGTTTCTTTAGTTGGACCCTCATGTGTACAAAAGTACTAGAACTTCATTGATGAGATGAACAAGACTTTCTGAGTTATGCGTGCTACTGATATGAAAGCAATGGAGTTGGCTTCCTACCCTTTGAAAGAGGTGGCATATTTTTGGTTTGAGAGGTAGAAGGAATCCCGTGAGGAGGGGAGCCCTCCGGCAATTTGGAATGAGTTTGTTGACGCCTTCACTGATCATTTCTTACCTATTGAGACTAAGGCAGCCTGTGCCGCTGAGTTTAAGATCCTAAAACAAGGTAGAATGAGTTTTTGGGAGTACCATATGAGATTCGCACACCTGTCCAAGTATGATATTTATGGAGGCTAGAGTGCACTGATTTGTGTAGGGCCTCAACACTTTGGTTATTAATGAGGCCTCTACAGCTGCCTTGAGTTCTGATATGAACTATGGGAAGATGGTGGCGTTTTCAAAAGCCACATAGACCCACAATTTGAAGAATAAAATGGAGCGAAAAGGTAGCAATAAGTCATGGTCCGCAAGCAACTTTGGTGGTTCTTCTGTTGGTGGTGGTGGTGGTGGTGGTGGTGGTGGTAGGTCAGCATTTAGGGGAGGGTCATCAGAGCCATCCCAGTCCTTTGCTCAGTATTCAGTCAGTGCACGGCCATCAGAGTCCGGTCAGCAGCAGTGGAGTCATCTCAGTCCCGGTCAGGGCAACATGGGATTCTACCAGCATGGTTGGCCTGGTGGGAGATTCCAGCAACAGCAGAGGTCCCCATGCTCTAGGTGTGAGAAGATACACTTAGGGGTCTGCTACATGGATCTACCTATATGCTACGGGTGCGGTATGAGGGGACACATTCAGAGGGATTGACGTTAGTCCTGCGAGATAGTGGACAGGGGTATAATAGATCCATCCAATTCTGCAGTTACTACGTCCGGAGCACCTCCTCCGGCTCGAGGCACTCCAGCACACGCAGGGCATGGTGCAGTTAGGGGTGGTACAATGAGTTCGGGAGGACCTAACCAATTCCATTATGTGAGGGGTCGCCAGAGTCCAGAGGCTTCTCCAGATGTTTTCACAGGTATATAGATTGTCCAATCTTATGATATATATGCTCTTATTGACCTTGGTTCCATTTTATCTTATGTCACTCCTTATGTTGCTATGGAATTTGGGATAGAACCGGAACAACTCCATGAGACGTTCTCTGTATCTACCCTGGTTGGTGAGTTTCTTATGGCTGCAAGAATTTATAGGGATTGTCTGTCACGGTGCATAGTCGGTACACCATGGCCGATCTTATTGAATTGGGGAAGGTTGATTTTGATGTAATAATGGGGATGGTTTGGCTTTATTCATGTTTTTCCAAGCAAGATTGCCGAACCAGAACCGCTAGGTTTGAAATTCCAAATAAGCCAGTTTGTCATGCCCCAAATCGAGGGACATGACCGGCGCCCGACCGGGTAGCCCCAGTCAGGCGGACCTGGGTGCCTTTCCTAACCCACGTGTTACCCCTGTATTTTTCATCACTTATTAACCAAAGATTAACCATTTCATAATTTAAATCACTCTTTTTCGAAACATACTCAACATGCTTAATTTCTTTAACAAGTTTACAACTTACAATGCCCGACATATAATTACATAAGTCCATAACCCATATTTACTGTCTACGGAGCCTCTAAGATATGACAGGGATAATACAATACCTGCCGGTAACAAGGCTCCGGCTATACCTTATACAAAACCAAAATAAGGCTCCAAAATAGAAGTGGCATAAGCCACGCAGGGCCCCGAGAAAAAAAGGGGCTCACCAAAACGGCCAGTGGAAGATGAAGGAGTGCTACTGCCGATGAA
>MU669069.1:55335-70182 GCA_026770625.1 Nicotiana glauca
ATTCTACACATTACTAACACAATATTCAGACCTTGACACTATGAGCTACTAGGTTTTAAGCACAAAATTTTACGGGGCCTTACACAGTTATTGAGTGGAAGGGGGATCACAAGTGCCGAAGGGTAGGTTTATTTCTTATTTTAAGGTCACAAAGATGATCAATAAGGGGTGTATTTACCATTTGGTCCGAGTTATGGGCACCGATGTTGAGGCACCCACACTTGGGTCTGTGCCTGTTGTGAGGGAATTCTCAGAGGTCTTTCCTAATGAGCTCCCTGAGATCCCACCAAACAGGGAGATAGATTTTGGGATTGATGTGATGCCAGACACGCAGCCTATATCTATTCCACCCTACAAAATGGCACTGGCATAATTGAAGGAACTAAAAGATCAATTGAAGTATTTGTTAAAGAAGGGTTTTATTCGATCGAGTGTGTCACCTTGGGGAGCACCGATTCTCTTTGTAAGGAAGAAAGATGGGTCAGTAAGGATGTGTATCGACTATCGGCAACTCAACAAGGTCATGATCAAGAATAAGTACCCATTACCAAGGATAGATGCCTTGCTTGACCAATTGCAGGGTGCTAAGTACTTCTCCAAAATTGATTTAAGATCTGTGTATCATCAACTGAAGATCAGCGAGCAGGATATTCTGAAAACAACTTTCAGGACCCGGCATGGGCAATTTAAATTTCTGGTGATGTCTTTTTGGCTAACAAATACTTTGACAGCTTTCACGGATCTTATGAATCGAGTCTTCAAGATTTTCTTAACTCCTTTATGATTATGTTCATTGACAAGATTCTTGTATATTCACGAAGTTGAGAGGACCATGACAATCATCTCAAGGCATTTCTGCAGACTCTATATCATCACAAGTTAAATGCGATGTTTTAAAAGTGTGATTTTTGTCTTGAATCTCTCACATTCTTGGATCATGTCGTCTCCAGGGAAGGAATTAAGGTTGATCCTCAGAAGATTGCAACTATGAATAATTGTCCTAGACCTACAACTCCAGCAGAGATTCGTAGTTTCTTGGGCTTAGATAGGTATTACCTGAAGTTTCTGGAGGGGTTCTCTACTCTTGCCTCTCCGTTGATTAAATTGATACAGAAGGCAGTTAAGTTCCAATGGTCCGATGCTTGTAAAAAGAGCTTCCAGGAGTTGAAATCAAGATTGACTACGGCGCCGGTGTTGACCTTACCAGAGGGTACAAATGGGTTTGTTGTATATTGTGATGCTTCGAGAATCCGACTAGGGTGTGTATTGATACAATATGGAAAGGTGATTGCTTATGATTCTAGGCAACTCAAGAATTGCGAGAAGAACTATCTGACATGACATAGAGCTTGCAGCGGTGGTCTTTGCATTGAAGATTTGGCATCATTATTTGTTTGGGCTCCATAAGGATATATTCACGGACCATAAGAGCCTTCAATATATTTTCAAGTAGGAGGAATTGAATCTGAGGCATAAAAGATAGATTGAGTTACTCAAAGACTAAGATATCGATATTCTATATCATCCAGTGAAGGCCAGTATTGTGGCAGATGCTCTCAACTAAAAATTTATGAGTAGTTTGGCTCACTTGGAGGCATATCAAAGGTAGTTGGCCAAGGAGGTTCATAGGTTGGCTAGTTTGGGAGTTTGTCTTGCAGACTCTAGTGAAGGAGGGGTGATTGTGCAAAATATGGCTGAATCATCGCTTGTTGTGGAAGCCAGGGAGAAGCAATACGACGATCCATTATTGGTACAGTTGAAGGAGTGGATTCATAAACATAAGACAATTGCTTTATCTCCTTGCATGGATGATGGTACACTAAGGAACCAAGGGCAGTTATGTGTTTCGAATATGGATGGTCTTCGGGAAAGTATCTTGACCGAGGCTCACAATTCCAAATTTTGTACACCTAGGCTCTAGATGTACCATGATCTTAAGGAGGTCTATTGGTGGAATGACATGAAAAGGAATGTAGCGGACTTTGTGGCATCGATGTTCTTGAACTTTGGTGATTTAAAAGTTGAGATGAGAGATAGACTGGGCATGCCAGAATTTGTAGACAATAAATTTGTATCATGAAAATAATCGAGGCCGAAAATATTACAACAATCATAATATTTGATTTCAAATAATATGAGTGTACAATATCTAAGAATCATCTGATTCTTCTTTCCAATAGTAAATAAATTTAAGGCTTTTGTCTTAATCTTGAATCCATATTTGTTGCCTCGAACAATGATCATGAATTCAACTAGCACGAACTGTGATTTGAACTCGTACTCCTTGAACCTTGATTTGTTCTTCATTCTTAGCTTGAGCTTGATCTTTTGAACTTGAACTTGATTGCTTGAAACTTTAAAACTTGTAGAGAAATTTGCGGCATTTGATCCACGAGCTCTCATTTACTTCTTGTTATAACTTCTGGTGTCTTTTCTGAGTTACGAAGACCTCTATTTATAGTCGTGGTCCGCATTTGATTGGCTAGAACATGTCACTTGCGCATGTGGCGCAATATAATTGAAATTTGACTTGGCACGCCTTGATTTTAGACACATGGTATGATCATATTGACTCTTTCATTTGACTTGGCGTGTCACATAACTTGACACATGGCACTCAACTAGCCCACTAGGGAAATGATATCTTGCGCTTAAAGAAGTGGGCTCATCATCTGTACCTCAATTAAATGGGCTAACCAATAAATTTGGATTTATTTATTAAACCACACATATTGAACTTATATGCTAATCCAATTATATTAGCTCAAAAAATTTATTTATACTAATATATCTTGAATTCCAAATATGGTCCAAGTTTAGTTTGTGACTTCTAAATTCAATAAATTTTAAATATCTACACTCTCATGTAGGAAACCACCCAACCAACTTAGCCAACTATTACGGGAATTATTGTTAATCTTAAAACTAACAAGTTTCATCAAAATACTTTTAAGTTACTATTACTATTATTATTATTATTATTATTATTATTATTATTATTATTATTATTATTATTATATATATATATATATATATATATATATATATATATATATATATATATATATATATATATATATATATATATATATATATATATATATATATTATATTTCATAAAATATGACATCCATCATATTAAAAATACCCAAATTTGCAAACAAGAGGCTGTATTTACAAAACATAATACATTAAGGGTGTGTTTGGTACGAAGGAAATAGGAAAATGTTTTTCAAATTTACCATATTTGGTTGGCTTAAATTGTCTTGGAAAATATTTTTCTTATGAACTTGTAAGCATATAAATTTTATTGGAATCAAATCCGTAAAATAATTTGGATTATATTTTAAATTCAAGATATATTGGTCCAAATAAATATTATGGGCTAATATATAAATGAATTAATTATATAAGTCTAATATATGTGGATTAAATAAATAAGTTTTAATCCATTGGGCTAGCCCATTTAATTGGGCCAAAGTCATGAGCCCACTTTATTAAGTCCAAGATGTCATCTTCCTAGAGGCCTAGTTTGGTGTCACATGTCATATGACATGGCGCCCCAAGTCAAGCGAAAGAGTCAATAGGACCATGTCACGTGTCAAAATGGCAAGGCATGTCAATCACATTGAAAGGCCAATAAAATCGCGCCACGTGTACAAGTGACATGTTCTGGTCAATCAAATGCGGCCATGTCACACTTCAATTTGATTGGTCGGGACGAGTTCGTTCTTATCATGACTCCTCCCTTCCACAACTATAAATAGGGGTTTTCATAACTCCGAAAAGGAACCAGAAGTTATAACAAGAAGCAAAAAAAAGCTCATGGATCAAACGGTGCAAATTTCTCTACAAGTTTCCGGCTTTAAGCAACCAAGTTTAAGTTCAAGAACGAAGAACGAATCAAGTTCAAGCTCAAGAACGAAGAAAAATTCAAGTATTCAAGATCAAGAACGAAGTCAAATCAAATACAAGGCGTTCAAGATCAAGACTACTTGTTTGTTATAAAATTCGTTGTAATAATCAAAGTGTTCGCAACGGATAAAGCAAATTCAAATTCAAGATCAAGCTCGAAGGCCCTTGAATTTGTACTAGAAAAGTAGAATCAGAGGAATTATAGATATTGTACACTCATATTATTCAAAATAAAATACAAACGATTGTTGCGATATTTTCGGTCTTGATTTTATTTTCTCGACGTAATTTGTTGTCTACAAATTTTGGTACACCCAGTGGGACAATCTCTACCTCTCATCTTAACATTTTAATCACCAAAGTCCGAGAACATTGAAATGGATTCAAAGAAAATCAACTCTAGTTCAACTTCTACCAAGGCTGCTAACTCCAGGTTCTATGCTGATGTGGAAAGCATACTCTATGTTACCTTTGGAAGCTTCGAACCAGTTACGAGGAGCAAAGCAATCTCTTTAGGACAACAAGTACCAGAAGTGACGTCCGCATCAACCCCTATTAAGATCTTCATCCTCAAAAGGAGCAAGATCTTCCACAAACGTACCTGAAGGAGGAAGCGATGTTGCTGAAAAGATCAAGAAAACTCTTGCTCTCCTTGACCTCTCCGTATCCAAGCACTCTGCTGTGAAGGAAGATGATGATGCTTCAAGTGATGGATCCTCCCCAATTACACCATATAGTGTGAACCAATCAAGGATTAATCTGTGTGAAAATCCATGCTACTCCTCATCGTCTACGACAATCATGCAAGCCATGGTGAAAAACACTTCATCTATGGAGGAGCAATTGATAAACTTGACGGAAGCAATCGCTGGCTTGACCAAATGCATGCAAAATCAAGAGGCTAGAATTGACAAGCTAACAGACATGGTGGGAATCTTGATGGAAGAAGAATCCACTCATGCACCCGGCAAACTCCCAAAAGTCCAAGAGATTGATCCTCCCCCAAAACAAGCTGCATCCATTAAGGAAATTCCAGTCTCTTCGGAAGGGATGATTCCAATCAATCAACTAAAGGAGTTCATTAAAGGGACTATAAAAAACAAATATGAAGTCGCTTCCAAGTCCTCCCTATACACTTTAAGGATTGATATGTTGAAGAAGCATGCTGGCTATCAACCTCCAAAATTTCAATAGTTTGGTGGCAAAGGCAACCCAAAGCAATATGTGGCACACTTTGTTGAGACATGCAACAATGCTAGGACTTATGAAGATTACCTCGTCTCGCAGTTTGTTCGCTCATTAAAAGGAAATGCTTTTGATTGGTACACGGACCTCGAGGCTGGATCTGTCGATAGCTGGGATCAACTAGAGCAAGAATTCCTCAATCGCTTTTATAGCACGAGATGCATTGTGAGTATGATAGAACTTACAAATACTCGTCAACAAAAGGATGAACCAGTTATCGACTTTATCAATCATTGGAGGAATGCAAGCCTCAACTGCAAAGACAGGTTTAGAGAAGCTTCAGGCATAGAGATGTGCATCCAAGACATGTATTGAGGATTGCGCTACATCTTGCAAGGTATCAAGCCTAGCACCTTTGAAGAACTTGCAACTCGTGCCCACAAGATGGAATTGAGCATGGCCTCCGCTGGAAATGAAAGGCTGCACATCTATGAACCTAGCAAAGGGAATGACAAGCAAGAAGTCAGGAAGCGGGGTAAGTTCGTACCCAAGTCTGAAAGCAAAGAAGCTATGAATGTCAACACGTCACCTATGAAGTCCATGACGGGGGTGAGCAAGAAGCAGAGTATGAAATCCACTTCTTTTCAAGATAAGCCAAGTGGAAAGTTGACTCTAAAAGAAATGCACAAGAAAGAGTACACATTCCTGGATTCTGATGTGCCAACCATTTTCGAAGAACTCCTCGAGTCAAATCTCATTGAGCTTCCGGAGATGAAGCGACCAAATGAAGCTGAGAAAACAAATGACCCAAATTACTGCAAATATCACCGACTTGTAAGCCACCCTCTGGAGAAGTGCTTTGTCTTCAAGGACAAAGTCATGGATTGGCACACAAAAAGAAGATCGTGCTTGAAGATGAGAAAGCAAGCACAAATCAAGTCTCTATCACCTTTGGCTCATTTAGTCCGGATGAATTATGTGGTATTAAAGAAAGTAAAGATGAAGAATTACTGGAGAGTGACAAAGCTAAAGTCAATCAACCTGACGATAATGAAGGTTGGACATTGGTGACTCGTCGTAGGCGCCATAAAAAGAGCCCACAAAAAGAATCAATAGAACAACCATCAAGAAACATAATGGTGAAAAGACCGAGGAGATGGAATCCTGTTAAGCACGTAAAGAAAGCAAAAATGGAGGTGCACCACCCTCAAAAGCCACGACATCCAGTGACCATAGAGGATTTCTTGCCATGTTAGTTTCGCATTAAGATTTCCCGTGATGGTATTGAAGCCTCTGGTTGCAATGCTAATAAAGGGGAAGAAAAGAGTGACAAGCTACCATTGGCACCATCTTCGGAAAAGCTCATCAAGTCTATTCCTCAAGAAGCTAATGCGTTCGAGGAAAAGGTTACATTCACAAACGATGATCTTCTACTAGGTGATGCTCTTCACAATCGCCCATTATACCTAGTTGGCTATATGCGCGACGAAAGAATAAATCAAATTTTGGTTGATGGGGGATCCTCAGTGAACATTTTGCCAATTTGCACTGTGAAAGAACTTGGTATTCCCATGAGTGAACTCTCAGAAAGTCGTGTGATGATCCAAGGATTCAACCAAGGGGGGCAAAGAGCCATAGGCACGATCAGGCTGGAAATCACCATTGAAGATATGTACTCAAGTGCATGGCTACATGTGATCGATGCAAAGACTCCATACAACGTCTTTCTTGGAAGGCCTTGGATACATGAGAACAAAGTGGTCCTATCTACCTATCATCAATGTTTGAAATACTACGAGGGTGAAGTCGAGAAGATGATAGTTGATGATGATGAGCCATTCACCTAGGCCGGGTCACACTTCGCCGACGCAAAGTTCTACTTGAAAAACTGCATTGTGAAGGAGATAAAAGTTGTCGACGGCATCAAAATCAAGAATGACGAGCCCACAACTAAAAGAGGTGACTACTCGTGAAGCCAAAGTTGTTACTAGGGAGGTATATGCCAACGTGAATAAATCTCATAAAGGGGATATTGCATCTTATGAAAAGAAAGTAAGTCATGCGCTCTAATGTCCCTAAAAGGAAGAAAGACGAGGGTGAATCATATAATCTCCAAACCAAGACGCTAAGGGAGTTAACTCTTTCGGTAAAACGAATTGAGGTAGTAAAGTTGTCCTTAAAGCCGCTTGCAAGGTTTGTAGCCCAAAATTGTTTGCAGAATGTGGCACTCCCTACAAAGCGAACAGACGAAGGTTTTGATCCTAACGCTTACAAGTTATTTGCAAAACTTGGATACAATCCCAATGAGCCATCAAAGTTAGGGAAGCTCCCATCAGAAGCTGCAACGAGGAAACCACGTGAAGATCTGGGATACAAGCACATGTCACCAGTGCGCATCTCAATAAGAAGGGCGAGTAGCAATTATATCACTATAGAAGATGAATCTGCCGCTTCTAACAGGCCTTCTGTCTTTGATCGACTTCGAAAATCAGCTGTGAGAACTTCTGTATTTGAGAGATTGGGTCCATTAAAGAAAGGGAATAAGTTCCAGAGAAATTTTCAAAGCATAAAAACATCCGCTTCACCCAAAATCTAGAAGATATCTAAGGATTTCCTAAGTTTGGTTCCTTCTAGAATGAGGCGACAAACAAAACTTGTGGTTTCATGTAAAAAAGTACTGAAGGTAAAGCCATATATTGTGGTCTACACTAAGGAGCATGACGAAGATGAAGAAAGTGTGTGTTCTTCATATCATGTTACTGTACAAGGCGAGAATGGTGTTCCATCTTCAATGGAGGATAATGCAGAATTGAAGGAAGTTTTCACCATGTTATCACATATCCTTCAATGATAGGGACCCTCAAGAAGATGAAGATGGAAAGACGCTCCACCTGAAATTGAAGAAGGAGTGAAGACGACAGTTGATTCCTTAAAAGAAGTTAACCTTGGCACCGATGAGGAACCAAGACCCACCTACCTAAGTTCTTTACTAGAAGCTGATGAAGAGAGAACTTATATTGAGTTACTCAAGGAGTTCAGGTATGTCTTCGCTTGGAGTAACAAAGAGATGCCTAGCTTGGACCCGAAAGTAGCAGTCCATCACCTTGCAGTCAAAAATGGTGCTCGCCCCATTAAACAAGCTCAAAGGCGTTTTAGGCCGGACTTGGTTCCCTTGATTGAAACTGAAGTTAACAAACTCATCGAAACTGGCTTTATTCGTGAAGTTAAATACTTAACATGGGTTTCAAGTATTGTCCCTTTAAGGAAGAAAAATGGTCAGAATCGAGTATGCGTTGACTTTAGGGATCTTAACTATGCATATCCGAAAGATGAGTTCCCGCTTCCCATTCCAGAATCGATGATCGATGCTACTACTGGGTACGAGGCAATATCATTTATGGATGGTTCATCGGGCTATGACCAAATTTGCATGGCGTCAAAAGATGAAGAGCTTACTGCATTCCGTACCCCCAAGGGTATTTATTGCTACAAGGTAATGCCTTTTGGCTTAAAAAATACTGGTGCTACTTACCAAAGGGCTATGCAGAATATTTTTGACAATCTTCTCCACAAGAATGTCGAATGCTATGGTAAAATCAAGAGAGAAGGGCGACCACTTGAAAGACTTGAGAATGGTGTTTCAGTTGCTCCGAAGGTACCAACTTAGGATGAACCAATTGAGATGCGCCTTTGCAGTTACTTCCGGAAAGTTACTTGGTTTCATTGTTCGATATCGAGGGATTGAAATTGATCGAGCCAAAGTAGATGCAATCTTGAAAATGCCTAAGTCTCGGGACATTCACGAATTTAAAAGTCTACAAGGAAAGTTAGCGTTCCTTTGGAGATTCATTCAGTCGCCTTATGAAGAAAGGTGTCCCTTTCAAATAGGATCAAGCGTGTAGCAATGCCTTTGAGAGCATTAAATCCTACTTGATGAAGCCTCCGGTTTTGGCAGCCCCTATACTTGGAAAGTCGTTGATACTATACATTTCAACACAAGAAAGGTCTGTTGAAGCGCTGTTGGCCCAAGAAAATAGTGAAGGGAAAGAAAACATCATTTACTACTTGAGCAGGATGATGACACCAAATGAGCTAAATTATTCGTCAATTGAAAAGTTATGTTTGGCGTGCAAGTGACATGTCCTGGCCAATCAAATGCGGTCATGTCACATTTCAATTTGATTAGTCTGAAGGAGTTTGTTCTTATCATGACTCCTCCCTTCCACAACTATAAATAGGGGTCTTCGTAACTCAGAAAAGGGACCAGAAGTTATAACAAGAAGCAAGAAAGAGCTCGTGGATCAAACGGTGCAAATTTCTCTACAAGTTTCAGGCTTCAAGCAACCAAGTTTAAGTTCAAGAACGAAGAACGAATCAAGTTCAAGCTCAAGAAGGAAGAACAATTCAATTATTCAAGATCAAGAATGAAGTCAAATCAAATACAATGCGCTCAAGATCAAGGCTACGTGTACGTGATAAAATTCGTGGCAATAATCATAGTGTTCGCAACGGATAAATCAAATTCAAATTCAAGATCAAGCTCGAAGGCCCTTGATTTTATACTAGAAAAGTAGAATCAGAGGAATCATAGAGATTGTACAGTCATATTATTCGAAATAAAATACTACGATTGTTGCGATATTTTCGGTTTTGATTTTATTTTCTCGACGCAATTTATTGCCTACAGAACTCATTATAAATAATAAATTTTACGGGTTCGAAAGTTTGCGGTTTCAAAAGTTTAGCGGTTTGGAAGGTTATAAAATTTGTGGGTTCGGAAGATTGTTGGTTCGAAAGTTTATGGCTTCATCTCTATTGTATCTAAATTATTTAATAATATTCTCGAGAAGTTATTTTCCTTAATTTGCGTACCAAACACCAAAAAATAAATAAAATTACTATTTATTTTTAAATAAAATATTTTCTTGAAATTTTCGTTATACCAAATACACCCTAATATACCAAATACACCCTAAAAAGAATAAAAATAAGTTTCCATATTTCACCGGCATTTCTTATTTTTCTTCCATGATCATTTTCTTGAATAAATAGGTAGACTAATGTAAAGAGCAATTGTAACTGCACTACCTTATCAACTGAAAGTTGCCTTCCCTTATCCTGCTTTCTTCTCCTCCTCCATTCCCTTGCAAATTGCAATGGCGTCGACGTTATCCACCATTACCCTCTCCGCGCCGTCACACCCTACCCCCAATTCTCCACACGCCTCAATCTCCTTCCCCAAACAAATCCTAAAATTCACAATTCCTTCACCCAAACTCCACCACCACCGTCGACTCACTTCCCTCCGTCCACTCGCCGCCGTTGAAGCACCGGAGAAGGTAGTCGGACTCGGAGATGAAATCTCCAATTTAACACTAGCTGACGCACAGAAACTCGTCGAGTACCTTCAAGAGAAGCTCGGTGTTACCGCCGCATCCTTCGCTCCTGCCGCCGTCTCCGCCGCACCCGCCGCCGCAGAAGCTCCGGCGGTTGTTGAGGAGAAGACGGAATTTGACGTTATTATTGAGGAAGTGCCGAGTAATGCGAGAATCGCGGCGATTAAAGCTGTTAGGGCTTTAACTAATTTGGCTTTAAAAGAAGCTAAGGAGTTGATTGAAGGCTTGCCGAAGAAGTTTAAGGAAGGAATTTCTAAGGACGAAGCTGAGGAAGCTAAGAAACAGCTTGAAGAAGCTGGCGCAAAAGTGTCTATTGCTTAGAAATTTGGGAGTTGAATGTACTTTTTGGTAAATTTGGATTACTTTTATTTAGCTATTTTTTCTTCTTTTTTCTTTTCCAGAAAGGAACCCTTTCAGAAATATATTGTAATGTTATATCTTACATACTTCAATTGTTAGATACTTCCTCCTGTCCAAAATAAGTGATTTTTTGTTTGTTCTCTTGTGGTCCAAAATAAATAATTTTTTCAAATTTTAAGAATTAATTAATTTTTTTTCCTACATTATTCTTGAAGTAATTAATGTAAGAGTATGTGCTAGGAGTATGTATGTGAAGAGATAATAAAGATTAATATGATCAAATTTTATTGTTAATTAATATTAAAAGGTGAATTTCAAAATATATATATATATATATATATANCAAAGTTCATCCACTACTTGCCTCAGCTCATGGATGGAAGATCTAGTACATAGTTTGAGTTCATTTTGATTTAAGTTTAAAAAAAATGAGTATTAGAGTTGAAGTTACTAAAGCACATTTGAAAGTATTCGTGTTTAGACATGAAATTTATTTAGTAAAAAGAAAAAAATAAATCTATGTGAATGAACCATTATTTCACTTGAAATATTCTTCATACATGTTTTTCAACTTCTACTTCTGTATTTCAAGTTAAAAATTATATAATTAAAAAAATTAACATTAATTTCATAATTTGTAATTATATATTTGAGAAATATGCACAAAACTCAGAAGAATGTTGGAAGTTTCTCCTGCAAACTAGTAGTAGCACAGAATTTCCTTTATGTTTGATCAGACGTTTTTATTCTAGTCCGACTTACTTTCTCATGTTCAATTATATAGGGAACCAAGCTGTGGAGGGGGACTTCGAATTTTGTGAAAAGCTATACACAATGAGAGGCTATTGTTATTTGTTGAACAGCGTAACAGTCTCATGCTGGCTGATTCTACCATTCTAGTTGTGCTTTTTCTTTATTTGTATATAAATAATAGATTGATTATGCATTTAATAATATTAGAGATTGTCCATTACAATAGAGACCTTTGTTAAATACCTTTTCGCACACTATTCGATCCTCATTTGTAACCAAAAAAAAAAAAATACTTAAAAATTCTCCCCAAAGTGTTATGGTCAAGCAAACCCTACATGTAGATAAAAGGGGAATCATGGAGCAACGGTAAAGTTATCTTCGTGTGATACAGGTCACAGGTTCGAAACTTCAAGCCTAGCATCCCCTAATGCTTGCATTATGGTAGATTGTCTACATCACACCCTTGGAATGCGGCCTTTCTCCGGATCCAGCGTGAATGCGAAATGCTCATGCACTGGGCTGCCCTTTAAACCAAATGTACGGATATATAGGCAACACACATTCATCATAAGATGTATGTACAAAATGACCGACGCCAAGCGAAAATCTTCTCCAAAACCAACATATTACTAAAGAGCACACGCATGCCCAGAAGCCAGAAGTACTCAAAGCTCAGACACATGTATACAGGACATTGTTACTACACATGCAAACAACGATCATGTGCAATCACGAAACCCACAACACAGCACATAAGCTGTATAACCAGAATGAAAATCTGCAAAATCTATCTACAACACAAGTCAACATCCAATATGCATCAATGAACATTAAGCACTAACAAATACACCAAATGAATTAGTCATCTATAGGGTCCTGAGGAGTCTCGGCTGCACTGCGCTTAATTGTGACAACAGGACATTCGGCATGCTTAACACAGAACTCACTCACAGTTCCCACAAAAACCCTGCAACAGAAAAATCACCTCTTTAATGAAGCAGTGTCCCAAAGTACAGGTTGTTTGATTAGTCACGATCAAGAGGGACCCATTATTTTATGAAAAGCAATTGCAAAATGACCGCTAGATCGCATATCACTCACGAGGACCACAAGTAATAGCAGCCTCGGAAGTAGATAAAATGTTTAGATCTTTACAAGGTGGGCCCTGGTATGGAACATCCAGAAAACAGAATAAAGCTTTTCGTGTATGAACAAGTTCGGACCAATATTGAGCACAGGGAGAAGCTTTCTTCTATTGTTCAGATACAAGTTCCTGTGCATTCTGGTAACTAGAGTTTTGCCGTTCTGGTAACTAGAGGTTTCTCCTGGACTGAGATAAAGCTACTGAAAGTGAGGACCTTGCTCGAGCCTTTCTGGCTACAAGATTCACGATCGCTGTTGAACTCTATATTTTAGTGATTGTCAAGGCTCTTAAGATGACTAGGTAGACAGTAGTTCAATTAGATTCTAGCAATCAACCGTGTCGGGGAAGAATTGGAGGGATCAGATGCTTGGAAATACTTTCCATTTACTCTTAATAAAAAGGTGGTAGTAGGGGCAACAAGGCCATATGGCTGTGGAGGCAGAATAGAGACCACGGTAAGGCTAATGCCAAGCGGAAAATTCATTGATGAATAGTGCTCATTATTGGATCTCACTAGACCAAATAGGTTTGCTTCAAATTACTATCATAGCTCATAAGTAATGTTGAATTAGGATCATAACTCTTAAGTAATGTTTTCTTAACAACTTGCATTCACATAATTCATAACATAATGTTATCTAATAATATAATAATCATATTTTCCATAAAACCCTCAACATGCATAAGAAAAATATATAAGTCTAATTCAATTGGCAGCCTATATTATAGCCAATAAAGATTTACGTTCTTCCAAGGATATCCAATCATTGTTTGACATAAGTTTGCTTATTAACAAATAATATATAAACGTAAAGGACCATACTTTGTTCCAAATTCATTTGCCATGTCTCGTTATAGACTAGATGACATCATTAAAAGGCTCTCTCAACAAGACACCATGCCTTCAAAATAATATTGTTTAGACTTTTTTTTACTAATATTAGAAGTCAATGCCTCTGAAAAAGCATTCAACCTAGGTGCATTGGAAGTTGGCTAATTTTGCTCAATTGTCTATATTCCTCAGCAATTTTCAAAGAGGCAACATACATAAAAACCATTTCATCTAGCTCACTGTCAATTAATAAGGAAGATTAAATGATTCCTGTGAATACTAGCTCTTTGGAAAATGCTGAGGAATAAGGGTCATTTGAGCAATATCAACCAACTCCTGAAACATCTAACTTGAGTGCCTATCCAGAGATAGGAATAAAAACCCAAAACAAGATCATCTTGAAGATATGGAGGTTGGATGGATCATTTAGCCAATGTGAATAATCGCCTTTCAACTATGTCATCCATTCTAGAGAGCGAGATATGACAAATAGTAAAGGAGATCAATTTGAAACTAAGTATTTTATCCCAGAAACACATATTATTTGTCAACGTGCAGTCCTGTGCCAAACACTAATTGGGTGTCTATGGAAAAACGCAAATCTCTTTTATTGACCATTATGTTGGCTGGCAGTTGAATTAGACTAATATCATGTATCTTATACTTATTGAGGATTTTATGAATAATATGAAGATTACTTTATTAGAAAATATAATTATTATGGATTATATGAATGCATGTTGTTAAGAAAGATTATTTATGATCCAAAATGTAAAAGATGCGTAATGATTGTTGTTAATATCATTAACTTGTTTTTACACCCAAGGGTGTGTCTAGCGGTCGATGAAATGGTTTGAGAACCATGAAGTCTCACGATTAAATCCTAGAGAGGTCTCAAGTTCAAATCCCATAGAGGCAAAAACAATATGTGATCTCTTCCATCCATCCATGCATTGGTTGACAGAGTCGCACGATACAAGTGCTGGTAGGAGGTAGCAGGTACACCGTGGATTAGTCGAGATACGTATAAGCTGGCCTGAAGACCACGATCATTAAAAATATATCATTAAATTGTTTTTTATTAATTTTATTAGTAGTGCATGAATTTAATAACTTAATATGTTTACGAGGCATAATTGATGATAAGTGAGGAAAAAGAGTTTGTCTTAAACTATTTTTATGAATAATTGTTTGATAAATGTAATATTTACAACAAGGCAAAATACATAAGTTTCCCTCTAAACATGGGGGCGGTGGGGGGG
>MU669069.1:78898-98826 GCA_026770625.1 Nicotiana glauca
TTTTTTGGGGGGTGGGGGGGGGGTGGGGGAGGAGGGAGTTGAAGAAGAAAGGGATGAGGAAGAAGAAGAAAGATGAGGCCATCTTTCTTATTTATTTATTTTGTTATTTACGCGCTTATAATTTTTTTTCCACATCAGCTATTAGGGTGAAAATAATTCAATCCAAATGCGTTTTGGGGTTACATGGACGCCCGTAAAGTTCTAGTGTTCAACCGAGTTATCTGGACAAGTTTAGGAGGGAAGCTTATGTATTTTTCCTTACAACAATTAAGGGCATTTTAGTAGATTTATTATCAGTTATCATACGATATGTACAATTAAACCGAAACACTAAAAGTGTTATTAAACCACACCAAACGATACGATCTATCAAAATGTTGTATCCACAAAACAATACCGTACAATATAATGTTTTACCAAACTATACAATACGAAGGAATAAGTATTAACCATCCAAACGGGGTGTTAAGGGTTTCTAACCATGTGCAGAGAGTTCAGTGGTTGGAATCATCACTTAATGAGATGGGTTTGCTACTGCAATATACCCTAAACGATGGTTTAGTGAGAATGCTACTTGCAGAAATTTTCTATTTCGAAGACATCAAATGAACAGTAGATATTTTTGGTGATGAAAGTTTTGAAATGGTTATTAACTCAGTTGCTATACAGAAGAATATGAAGACCACGAGATATTTGGGGCATTAGATACTTTATGATGTTTCCAGAAGCCTGTTCTTGCTGGACGCTGGGTGGAGGGGGCACACACTCAATAAATTGAAGAGATATCCCCAAAGAAACATGAAAATAAAAATAAAAATAAAAAAGATCAACCTGCTACTATAATTAAGCATACCTCTGAAAGGGACCAAGACCACGGCAGCCAACCACAAGAAGATCTGGCTGTACACGTTTGACTTCGTGGCAGACGACTTCCTTTGGGTCACCTTGCTTTATCCATGCTTCACAAGGAACCTACAAAATGGCACATGGTAAGTTTCGAAGTTTTTGTACTACAGAGATTCTGAAAGCACCAAAATTTAACAGTATCGCTCAAGCAGTAAAGTTCAAATACTAGCTAGTAACTTAGCATTAACTTAAAGTTTCATGCCAAGATTCGAAGGAACTCCAGGTACCCCAATTTCATGACATCGGTTAACAAAGTACTCCAGCAGATGGAGCCCTCTAATCTTGTCCCTGTGTTTCAGGTCCTTGAAATCCTCGGGTGATGCAAATATGCTATCCATGTCTTCAAAACCTAGTAATCAAATGACCAACAAGACACATATAAGCTACTGAATAACCCAAATATGGCAGATTGCATGATGGAGAAATAGTATGTTGCCTAGGTCTACAAGACTGGGAACAAAACATTGAAAGCATAATGAAGTTTACACACTGAAGCCCCATGATACTCGGATTTTGTTAGATGCATCACGCATGTAAGGATGGTCAATCTATAGAAAACATGTCTAAGGCAAATGGTTCTAAACCAGCAAAAACAACAGACCTCTGCATTTCCCAATTAAATACAAAACACGGGAATGATTTTCCAACGCAGCTTGAAATTTCCACATATTTTGATTCTAGCCATAAAACCAATAGAAATAGAAGCATGAAATGTAAAAGAAAAAAGGAATACACAAATTTGACAGGTGCTGATGTTCCTATTAAGAAAAAGTGTAGGCTGTCTTTACTCTTCCAGAATAGCCTTCTAAGTTCTAACCCTTTCCCCCACCCCAACCCTATGAACAAGGACAAATAGTAGCTTCAAAGACTTTTTGGCCTTTAGACTAGATTCTACAATTTCGCTCTTTTAAGTGACAAGGGAGTGAACCACTCCAAGCGGAAAGAGAAAGTGAATCTTACTTCTCTTTCACCTCAAGAGAAGCTACCCAAATAAGAAAATGATCACACGCGGCCATAATAGCGACGGGTTACCTTGGGAGCTACTGATCCACATTGATCGTTCTATTTTAAGGCTTATATCTCAAAGGCAACCCTCCGCCCGATTAAGCACAAATCCTGGAATAAGCTTGTACAATAAAATGTCCCTACAACTCGTACGACGAGTTCGAATCCCTAGCCTGGTTGACCCTAGGGCTGGGCATATATCGGGTAAACCCGATAGCCCGAACCGAAAAAAGCTCATTGGATTAACGGTTCGGTAACGGTTTAGTGTTATTTTACTATTGGGTTATCGGTTCGGGTCTCGGTTTGTCCAATTTTATTAATGGTTTAACCGATAACCCAATAAACTTTATAAGAAGATGATTTTACCCTTAGGTATATAAATTTTCCAGTTCTCCCAACTTGACCTTTCCTATCCCCCTCTTAAGAATGTAAAAGAAAAAGAAGAAATTTTGAAACAACATGGCTAGGTCAATGTTGCACTCTCTGGTTAATTTAGAAGTCATGCTAAAAAATTGTAAAACTGGGAATTGTGATATCTAGGTCAAATACCAGAATTAAAGCCTTTAGCACACAAATAAATTTATACTGTCAGTTTGATACACAACAACAAATTGCTACTTCTACTACTAGTATGTCTCACATCAAATTAGTTGCAACATTTTGCTAACAAATTAGTTGCAATATTTCGCTTTACAAAGTAGTTGCGAATTTTCAATATTTTGCCTACGTCAAAAAACAGAACTAAAGTCTTTAGCAACCAAATAAAATTACACAAAAAATCAGTTCGATACACTAAAACAACTACTACTACTACTATCAGTGCTACTACATCTCAACATCAAATTAGTTGCAAAATTTCGCTTTACAAATCAGTTCAAAAAAATTTCAGCACGAGGTCATAATTTGACGCATGAGAAAGGATAACAGTTGTGCAAAAATCAGTACAATACACAACACTACTACTATTACTACTACTAGTACTACATCTCAACATCGGCTTTAGCAACTAAATAAAATTATACACAGATCAGTTCGATACACAACGACAACAACAATAACTACTACTGCTACAATGGAATTACACACAAATCAGCTTGATCCACAAGAACAACTACAGGTACTACTACTACTACATCTCAACATCAAATTAGTTGCAATATTTTGCTTAGGTCAAAACACCATCCTTGTTGCTACGTACGTTTTCCTTGACTTGACAGATTTATTCAATTGAACCCACACTCAAAGGAGAACCAGAAGCTCGGGGCTCGACGAAACGGAAAGTTCTAGCATGTTGAAACTTTTTGTGGTTAGCAGTGAAAGAAAAGCAGTCCAATACACAACAACAAGAACTAGTACTACTACTGCTACTATTACTACATCTCAACATCAAACTAGTTGTAATATTTCGCTCTACAAATTAGTCGCAATACTTCACTTAGGTCAAATATCAGAACTAAAGCATTTAGCAACCAAATAAAATTTGTGATACACAACAGCAACTAATACTACTACTACTACTACCATCACTACTACTACTGAACTTCAGATTAGTTGCAATATTTCGCTTAGGTCAAAAAATCAGTTCGATACACAACAACAACTACTACTACTACGTCTCTATAACTACATCTCAACACCAAATTAGTTGTAATATTTCGCTCTACAAATTAGTTACTCCTACAATATTTTGCTTAGGTCAAATATCAGAACTCAAGTATTTAACAACGAAATAAAATTATACAGTGATCAGTTCGATACAATACACATAGATTAGTTTGATACACAACAAAAAACAACAACTACTGCAACAACAATAAAATCAGGCGCAAATCAGTTGGAACGATTTCAACAAGAGATCACAAATTGACACGTGGAAAATGATACAATTTGTGCAATATTTATAGAGAGAGAGAAAGAAAATAACCGTCTTCATCGGGAACTTGAACATGGAGGAAGAGGAGTTTGAAGCCAGAAGTGTTGTTACGAACGATCTTCCTAAGAGTCCACTCGAATGCGCCTTTACTACTAATGGAAGCATGTGGATAACCTTTGATTGTTGACTCGTTCACTCCTACCATTATCCGGGTGATTGCCTCGCCTTCCATTTTCTCGGGAAATCGATTTGAGGGGTTTTTGTTTCGATTGATTGATTTAGGACTTAGGAGTGTTTTCTTTCGCTGCTCCACCTATTTTATCGTGTTCTGTATCTATTTCGTTACAACATATGGCATTATTTGGAGTCCGGAGCCTAAATATTGGTTCTACGAACTCAAAACACACAAATAAGTGTTAAAAAAAATATATATTTAACACACTATTCATTGACGGTCACAGTGCCGTTAAGGTATAGCATATTGTATTTATATGCTATATGTGTCAGACGATTTAACTTTTCTATATAGCGTTTTGAAACTATACGTTATATATAGCGTGTTGAATTCATACGCTATACCCCCTTATAATAGTCCCCGTCATCTTCTTTCTCGACAGTTCCCCTTCCCCGATTTTTTTAAACTCCATTTCTCCTTCTGGTCCCCCACCCCACTAGTCGTTTTAAAAAAAAATGTGGGCCCCTCCCGTCACACAAAAGGTTAGGGAAGTAGGTCCCACATCGTATTAGAGCATTCCGGACTCATGATTTAACTCCTTCGTCTTCAAATTTTCACGCAAAACACTTACAACATCGAGGTATTTCGATTTATTTTTTGTCCAAACTTGTATAATAATGTATAACATTGCCTATTGAATGTGTTTCCATGCCCTTTTGTGTTTTATTTGCAAAACTAGTGTGTTATATCTATCTGGACTTAGATATTAGTATTTCCATGTCATATGTGTTTGATTTGCGAAATTAGTATTGTTGTAGCTATTTTTGTTAATGTTATGTGATTAAAATGTATATTTAGTTTATTTATTAGCGTAGCAAAATGTAGAAATTTTTAGCGTAATAAACTGTCTAGTATTTTAGCGCATAATCCTTGTAGTTTAAGTATTTCTTAGAATGGTAGATGAAAATATATACTTTATACAAATTTAGAATTTAAATAATTAAATATTATAATTTTATATATACTTTATAAAATTAAATAATTAAAAATTTAGAATTTAAATTATAAAACAAACACACACAAAATTATCAAAAAATTAAATTTGACACAAATAAATATTCATGATAGTTTGGTGCTACTGGGCCTCAAATATCGAGCCTGGAATCCAAGTTATTATATATACTTTATAAAATTAAATATTAAAAATTTAGAATTTAAATTATAAAACAAACACACACAAAATTATCAAAAAATTGAATTTGACATACATAAATTTTCATGATAGTTTGGTGCTACTTGGCCTCAAATATCGAGCCTGGAACCCAAATATTACATATGCTTTGTTTAATTAAATAATTAAAAATTTAGAATTTAAATTATAAAACAAACACATACAAAATTATCAAAAAATTAAATTTGACACACACATAAATATTCATGAAAATTTGGTGTTACTGGGCCTCAAATATTGAGTCTGGAACCCAAATGTTACATATACTTTGTTTAATTAAATAATTAAAAATTTAGAATTTAAATTATAAAACAAACACACACAAAATTATCAAAAAATTGAATTTGACACACACATAAATATTCATGAAAATTTGGTGCTACTGGGCCTCAAATATCGAGTCTGGAACCCAAATGTTACATATACTTTGTTTAATTAAATAATCAACATATAATTAATGTTGTTTAATTTACAGTTGAAGATATGGACGTGCCTATACATCCTGACCCTTACTCTCGTGAGTTATTAGTGCTTCAGGGCGATCATAGGTCCGCCCATATATGGGAGGGAGAGTTACTTTCCCAGACTCTCCGCGCTAGGAGAGTGGACGACCTGTGGGATTTTCTTCATGACAGAGTTCTCCACGAGCATGTAGTCCATCGCCTCCAGGCCACGGGATTCTATAGGATTATTGAGATCGGTTGGATACAGGTTGACTGGGCGATGATCACGGTGTTGATTAAGCAATGGCGACCGGAGACGCATACTTTTCATTTGCCCATTGGCGAGGCTACCGTCACGCTACAGGACGTTGAGGTTTTATATGGCTTGCCTGCTGATGGCATGGCCTTTTCACCGCCTGTTGCTTTTAGATACATGTCGCGTGGTCATTATTTAGACATGCTGCAGCAGCTCACGGGTTTCAGGCCAAAGGACGAGTCTGCATCGTCGGGTGCTAATCGGTTGGCTTTGACCCCAATTAGACAGCACCTGGAGCTACTCCTCCCCGATATCACCGACGATACAGAGGAGGAGCATATCACCCATTATACGAGGTTGTTGTTGCTTCTTCTATTTGGAGGGGTCTTGTTCCCGAACACTTCGGGAAACCTAGTCAGCCTTAGATTTTTGCATCATCTTGAGCTACTGGATGGGTTACCCTATTACAGCTGGGGTGCTGTTGTTCTCGGCTACATGTATAGGCAGATGTGCCGGGCGAGCACGGGCACTCAGAGCGATGTTTGTGGTTTTATGCTGCTTCTACAAGTGACAACATATTCAAATAAAGTGTTCATCATTTCCAACTCTACCTAGTTAGACTTTATCTTAAACATTACGTCAACTTTGTATGTTAGGTTTGGGCCTGGGAGCGGTTATTGCAGCTTCAGCCATCGCGACCACAATTACCTCTTACTGTAGCACCTCCGTTTCTCCCTCTAGCCATGAGGTAGGTTCTCCCCCGTGGAATTTTACGAGAGTGTGATGCTCATCATAATCTCCCCTTCTGCAGGGATGTGTTGGATCTGCTGGAGGGCGCACAGGTAAATATGTACCTAAACTTACCTTCTGTAGATTAACTTAGTGTTGTTCATACTCACGTTTCATGTTCTTATTTGATAGTTCATCTGGACGCCATATAGCGAGGATTTAATAGCTTCCTTGCCACCTTATTACTCGGCGGGCCGATATATTTGGAGCACTTCTGCCCACTCATATGCCTCAACATTATGGAGCATCATGCCTCGGAGAGGGTACTTTGGCAGTTTGGCCACCCGCAGTATATACCGAGGGGGCCTATATGGGAGCCTACGCATTATCAGAGGGATGATCGTAGCCGGGCGGACGACGCATTTATAGCATGGTTAGTCGGGCAGATCTAGAGTTGGGACCTTGGAGAGAAGATGACTCCGCCCGTACCTACTTGGGACCAGGAGGTGGATATTCAGAGGTATATGTCCTGGTACAGGCACGTCACCCGACTTTTTATCGGGAACCCTATTCATCAAACTGGCAGTCGGTACGTTCCATACGCCGGGCGACACGAGGCCCTGGTATGTTTTCTATTATTATTTATTATATAACAATATTTTAGTGCAATATACGTAGTTTATATTTTATACGTTGTGCAGGCTATTGGACTACACACAGTCTACCAGATGGGATTGCAGATGCATGATTATGAAGGCGATCCTGCGGATGCCTTGCAGGATTATAGCCGTCGATTTGTAGAGTTGGCTGCCCGAACACTGCAGCGAGTCCGAGAGGATCAGCGTTTGGCACATATTCCTGACTATATGGAGTTAGCTGAGTACAAGCGAGGCCCTGGTGTGGCACGAGGTGGTGGTGCCCGACGAGGTGGGGGTGCCCGACGAGGTGGTGGTGCCCGACAAGGTGGTGGTGCCCGACAAGGTGGGGGTGCCGGACGATGTAGCGGTGGGCGGAGAGGAGGTAATCCCCAGCAAGGGGGCATTGAGGCCCATGCTGATTATGTTCCTACCGATGTGCCAGGTGGCCTACATGAGACGGACATGCCGTCATACAACCTTGGGACGGATCTCACTCTAGGGACTTCGCAGGTGACCCCGTCAGGTTAATTATTGATCACGGGCATGCACCTTTCTGGAGTGGATGACTGAGGTACATACTTTCCAGGCTCGTCTACCGTTGCTTAGGACCGGCCGACCCGAGATTTACATAGTGGGCGCCGGATGAGTTATGGTTCATCATCACGTTCGGAGGTATGGTTTTCATAGTATTGAATTAGAATTTGTCTTTATTTTCCATAACTTTGTTAATTTCCTTTTTAAGGCTGGACGCGATGTTGACATGACTGCGACTGATGATTACATTCAGGAGCCCGACGCTATAGTGGTACGACAATTCAAATTGTTGTGACTTTATTATATATTTTGCAATTCTGAGCTTTTTACTCGTACGTAGGTTTCTACTGGACTGACGGCTCCTTCTATTGATCCTGTCAGCACCACTGATGATCATGCAGCAGCACATCCGGCTATAAGGAAGCGACTTGATGATGACGATCCTGATAGCGTCCCAGGCGGGATGCGATGCGCCTCAGGACAACGACTGCGTTGAGGCACACTGGATGTGGTACATGACTGATTTTATTCATTTTGCTTTTGCATTATATGTAAATAATATTTTTGTATATACATTAACAACAACTTTTATACAATATGTGCATTACTTTTTGATTTCTTCGTTAATTAACTAGTTTCGTACTACAATAAAAACACAAGTCGTGAAGAAGAAAAATTCCATTACAATGACTGTAAATAAAGTTCATTACAACAAGGAAAACATTGCTACAGCACAAACACAAACATAACAGGCCAACATAATTAAAATACATGAAATATAAAAAATATACTAAACACATACATGCCAATGTTTAGTCTCGTTTGCCATTTATTCTACACTCCAACCACTTAAATCGTTCTTCCATTTGTTCTTTTTCTTCTTCTACCTCTTTCAGTTTCCATACACTATTTCAAACGCTCTTTTACGCCCGAGATATGCCTTTCTTTTAGTAATTGTATTACCATGTTCCTGGTGGACCGCTGTAATACACTCTTTGATTTTATACGTTATGGACGCTTCGATGTGTGGAATAAGAATAAGAGAAATCAAGTCAATATCCAATTTGAAATGATTTCCATTGAATGTGTCCATTTCGCATGTGTGGGTGGGAATGTATTTACCCACTTTTCACATACCAATCTTCTTCTTCATCGCACGTAACATCCAATGACATGGCCAAAACCACCTGCGACAAACAACCTTATATACAACAGGACTTGACTCCCATACCGTCATCTCACGATACTCTTTTACGTTGTGCATTTTACAAGCCCTGCTTGGGCGCGCTTTAACAGGAAAAAGCATGCCCTTTGCCAGCTCCGTTGGTCTAGACTCATCCCACATTGCTGTCCGAATTTCATCAAAATCCCTTGTGAGAGCTTCCACATTCGACATGTTTGGCAAGTTATCAAGGTAAGGAACCTCCCTTGAATGAAATGACTCTTGGGACTCATACACTCTTCGTCTATGGGGGTGGAACATACTCTCTCGTCAAATCAGGTCCGTCCTCCTCATCCTCCTCATCACCATCCTCACGAGCAAAGGGTGTCTTGTCTCCAGATTTCAGCATTATTGTCGTAATCACCGTTCTCTTCCTCACTCTATGCATCTGCCATATACCAATTTAATACGTCGTCTTTGGGCAATTAAGTGAGTACATTTGCTTCAACATGCTCATTTTCACTGCCCAATCAACAATTTAATAAGATGCTGAATTTAAAAAATACTTTTCATATAGCCGTATCACTTCACGTACAAGTTGTAATGTGATGAAATTCCATGACGGACATTTTCATGTAGGTGATGGCTCCTGGATGGACCACCAAAACTATGCTCAAGTTCATAATTTGTAAAATTCAAATCCTGCTTGTACCCCTTGTTAAATATATGAGCGTTAATAGAAATTGAATATAACAAAAATGTACATCATAACACAAAGGAAAATTGAAGCTTATCACTCCTCTTGTGAATTATGTATAGCAGGCGGGGATAAGTTTAAATCAAGGAAAAATCTTTCATCCGGAACCTGTCCGGCAAAAACTCCTCCAGAATAGTCAGCCGATGACTGGGGGTTATCCGGAACCAGTCCGGCCACCTCATTGCTTGGAATGTCTTCGACCTTGACGTACATATCCAACATATTTATTACAAGATATTCCTGGTATTCATCCGAAGTCCTCAGAAAATCCCTCAAAGTTTCATCATCGTAGATGTTTAACTCCGAGTAAAAAGCAGCCCCTTGCGGAGTGACAGAATGCGGATATCTTCCGGTTACTTTAAGTGTCACCGGATGTCTCCTCTCACTCATTTTTTTTACGTAACAATGATACCAATTTATCGTGCTCCATACTAAGAGGCAATTTAACATGACTCTATGGAGATAATCTATTCCTCACAGAGTTATTCTCCGTCACAGCCTCACCCCCCCTCCTAATATAATGAAACTCTTATTCTACGCTCTTCAGACATTACGACAAAAATGCTTCAGGATTTAACAACAAGAAAATATTGAAGGGAGTTAGAATTGTATGTGAACGAATTTTCCTAAAGTTTTAACCACTTTATATAGGAAATGGCTAGCCCGGGATATTGAAATTTTTCTATATATAGCGTCTTGTAAACACACGCTATATGTCACGACCCAAAATCCACTAAGGGTCGTGGTGGCGCCGGACGCCTCTGTCAGGCCAGCCAACTAACTTATCAATTAATTCTTCTTTTAATACTTTCGAAAATCTAAGGTTTTTCCTTCCATTTTTATAAATAAAAGTTCACTACTAGAATTTAAATTTAAATAATAACAGTTAGTACAAATCCGTTGTAAACCATCCCAGAAAACCGGTGTCATAAGTACATGAGCGACTACTGATAAGAGAAATAAAATACAACATCCGCCCGAAATACAGTAGATGGAAAGTAAATACAGTACATTGGAAGGAATTACTCTAGCTGTGGTCGCCTCAATGATGCAGCTCATCTAGTCCCAGTGTCATCCATGCTGCTACACCCAATAGGTTGCTAGAGGTGTATATATACCTGTGCAACAAAAATATACAGAAGTGTAGTATGAGTACGTAATCAACGTGTACTCAGTGAGTGTCCCGTCTAATCCCGAAGGGGTAGAGACGAGATGGCCAACTTCGACACTCACTAGAGGTCAATTAGCAATATTCTATAAGTGCGAGGAAGTTCTGATTGTGAAGCCAGAAAAAAAGAAACAGGTAAACACCTTCAACAATAAATCGAGGGCTTCTAAAGTCTGTTCTTTATTATCTTATCAGTTTATATCAAGCCACGTAGGGCCAATTCCACATTTACAATTTTCGAGTAACAGATAAACATATGCAAATCATGCCGAGGTCGACGGCCCGCTCCAACAGAAATGTAAATTGTGCACTGCTGAGGGTCGAGCGGCACGAACCATAAATGCATCTATTATCACCGAAGCGTTCGGCCCGTTCCATAATTAAACACATATCCTGCTCGCAAATTATCCATGCGACGCAGGCACACATAAAATACATGCTCAATCAGTCAAATAAGAACTTATCGGGGAATATTTATTCAAATAAAACCAATTCTCCTTTAACAATTTAAGAAATGAAGTTTAATTCTTTTAGAAATTTACTTACTAATTCGATGTGAGTTAAGCAATTCAAGCTACCAATGTGTTCACAATTAATCCACGTACAACATGCTTTTGGGTCCTAACTACCCGGACAATAGCATAATAGTAGCTACGCACGGGCTCTCGTCACCTCGTGCGTACGTAGCCCCCACAAAGAGGAGCACATCATCAATTACTTCACCTATGGGGTAAATTCCCCCTCACAAGATTAGAAATGTGACTCACCTCGCTCCGAAGATCCACAACCGGCATTCTACATTCTTCCGAGGAATCCAATTGATGCACCGTGCTCCAAGACTAGCTAATGGTTACGCAAATCCATTAATATATGCTCAAATATTCATTACAACTAATTTATAGCAAATTCCTAACCCCGATTGGAAAGTTGACCAAAATGCCCTCGGGCCCACGTGCCCGGAATCCAAAACTTTTCGAAGATAAAGTTTACCCATAACTTTAGGAACTCGAATATATAATTTTCTCTTAATTCCATACTCGAAATCGTGGCTAAATTCCAAGAATATGATTTTCTAGGTTTTCCACCAAAACCCCAAATTTTTATGCTAATTTCCATGCCTAATTCCATGTATAAACCTTGTATTTAACTCAAAGCTAGCATAAATTACTTACCTCATGGCAAGTGACGAAAATGGCGTCCCCAAGCTGCTCCTCATCGACTCCAATGGAAGAAAAATGGGGTTGAAATGAGCTCAACCCCGAACTTAAAACATCCTCACTGCCCCAGTCATTTCCGCTTTTGCGAAAATGTTGCCGCTTATGCGGTTCCGCATTTGCGGACAATAGGCCGCTCCTGCAGCTTTCCCCTGGACTAGCTCCTTTTGCTTCTGCGAGGCTCCTTCCACAGATGCGGTCTCGCTTCTGTGGAACCTCGACCGCATCTGCGTCCTACGACCCTTCGAACCATTACGCTTCTGCGGTGCCCTTTACCGCTTCTGCAACTCCGCTTTTGCGGATACCTGATTGCATAAGCGGTCCCTGCTCCCCTTCTCTCCCAACCGCTTTTGCAGCTTCTTTCACGCTTCTGCGGGGCCGCTTCTGCGGTCCCATCTCCGCAGAAGCGAAAATACCAGCAACCAGCAACTCAGCTATTTCCAAAATCCATTTTCGATCTGTTAGCCACCCGGAATCCACTCGAGGCCCCCGGGACCCCAACCAATCATACCAACCAGTCCCAAAACACATTACAGACTTGGTCGAGGCCTCAAATCATAACAAACAATGCCAAAACCATGAATTACACCCCGATTCAAGCTTTATGAACTTTGAACTTTCCAACTTCTATTTCTGTTGCTTAAACCTATCAAATCACGTCCGATTGACCTCAAATTTTGCACACAGGTCATATTTGACATTACAGACCTACTTCAACTTTCGGAATCGGATTCCGACCCCGATATCAAAAAGTCAACCTCCGGCCAAACTTCTAAAAAACCTCCAAATTCTAACTTTAGCCAAATGGCTTCAAAATGACCTACGGACCTCTGAATTCACTTTCGATCGCGCTCCCAACTCCAGAATCACCATACAGAGATATTCACAAACTCGAAATCCCAAATGGACATCGATAACACTGAAATGCACTTCAAGCCATACTTACGAAATTCATTCTAAAATGCTAACTTCTACAATAGGCGCTAAAACGCTCCCAGGTTATCCAAAATCCAATCCGGGCACACGCCCAAGTCCGAAATCATCATACGAACCTGCTGGAACCTTCAGATCCTGATTCCGAGGTCGTTTACTCAAAATGCCAATCCTAGTTTATTCTTTCAACTTTAAGCTTCTCAAATGAGAATTTTCATTCAAATTTAACTCTGATCTTCCTGAATTTAAATTCCGACCACGCTAACAAGTCACAATACCTGAAATGAAGCTGCTCATGGCCTCAGACTACTGAACGATGCGCTATGGCTCAAAACGACCGGTCGGGTCGTTACACTATACAGTTAAATTATTGAATTTGTCAGTTCACTTATTAGTAGGGCCATAGTGAGAGGATAGCATTTTCTGTTAGTACGCTACATATATAGCGTATAAACACAAAACGCTATACTTAACGGCAGTCGTGACCGTCAATGTATAGCGTGTTGTGTTTATACGTTATATATAGAAAGGTCTTTTTTTTAAACACTTGTTTGTGTGTTTTGAGTCCAAAGAACCAATATTTAGGTTCCAGACTCGCATTATTTGCTCCGTCTGGACGTATTTAAAGTTGGAATTTAAAAGTAAAAGGGTGTGATTTATCAGACGATTGTAATTTTTACATTCCTATGCCATATAGAAAACTATATTACCCTTAATATTTAAGGTTTGATATAATTATATTTAGCATATCTAATTACCAATTATATACTATTAGTAGTTTTTAATGTTATTAATTACACTCATAATTTAATGGTACCATATATTCCTTCTAATATCACTCCCCAACGTTTCTCTCTCCAATTCTCACACCTTCACCTATGTTTCCCTCCCACATCCACGATTTATGTATCAAAATTCCATTATTTCTTTCATAGCCAAGGCTTTGAATTCGAATTTGGGTTTCAAAAGACATTGTTTGTTTGGATTGGATGTTGTTGCAAAGAATTGATAAATCTCTCTACGTCTCTCTCTATCTCGCAATCCCAAATTTCAGTAATATAAGAGGAAAGGAAACGTGAGCAGCAATTCCACCATTGACAGCCATTAAAAAGCTTTAAAGCTTTAAATTCTAATTTGGGTTTTCAAAAAATCATTATTTGTTTGGATTGGATGTTGTTGTAAATAATTGGGAACATGATTTTGAGTTTATATCTCAATTTGAGGGGTTTTGGTGAAGCTTAGACTTGGTTTTGGCTGAATTTCAGATTGAAACTCGAAAAAAAAGAAGAACAAGACATGACATATATTATATTGCAATTGTAGATAAATTGTAGAATGTTGTTTATTTATTTTTGAGCTTTGTGTTTTTATGTTAAAAATTTTAATGGGAGCTTGTTATTCCACTTCATCTGTTTTGGAGCTAACTTGTGCAGAGGACAATATGTTTTTTAAGTTATATATATTGCTATACCTTTAAATTCAAGAAAGCATGGTAGTATTTTATTTAAAGAGGCGTGAATTTGTAGAATAAATTGAATGTAAGGAATGAGTCAAATAAGACTCACAATGACTTATTTTCTACATTTAATCTACAACAAAACTACATGCCATTTGAAAAATTAATATGAAAATACAGAATTTCAATGTTTCTACAAATTATCTACAAAATTTCTTAGGAAGATCTATCCCTTTATCATTTTTTTGGATTCTATATTTAGCATAGCAGTTTTGTAAGAAGTAACAATAGCATATAGGAGAATCATATAATTGTAGCATAATTGAGATTTTTGACATAATTGCAATTTTTGGAGAAGATTTGTAGAAATTTTAGTCATTTTTGATTTGTGAAAATAGAAAACAAAGCATCTACAATCAGAATACAAATAATTTATAATTTATCGACAAAATATCTACAAACTGGATATATTAAATTTTAATATCCCAATTCCTATTCAATTGTAGTATAATTGGAATTTTCGATATAATTGCGTTTTTTGCAGAAGTTTTGTAGAAGTTTTAGTTATTTTTGATTTGTGAAAACAGAAAACAAAGCATCTACAATCAGAATACAAATAATTTACGATTTATCTATAAAATATCTACAAATTGGGTACATTGAACTTTAATATTCCAATTCCCATTCAATTGTAGCATAATTGGGATTTTTGATATAATTGCATTTTTTTCAGAAGATTTGTAGAAGTTTTAGTCTTTTTTTATTTGTAAAAATAAAAAATAAAGCATTTGTAATCAGAATACAAATAATCTACAATTTATCTACAAAATATCTACAAACTGAGTACATATTTTGACTCGACATGCTTCCCTTAAAATGTATGTTTCACATGTTTGATACATATTTTTGTCCAAAACTACTCTAAATAATCCACTTAAATACAATTTTTATACAATAAGTAAATGAATAAAAAAAAAAAAAATAAACAACAGTCTACAATTTCTGCAATATAATGTATGTGATGTCTTTTTCTTATTCTTCTTCAAGTTTCAATCTGAAATTCAGTCAAAACCAAGTCTAATCTTCACCAAAACTCCTCAAAATTGAGATATAAAGTCCAAACCATATTCTCAATTATTTTCAACAATACCCAATCCACACAAATAATAATTTTTGAAAACCTAAATTTGAATTCAAAGCTTCAAAGCTTTTTAATGGCTATCAATGGTAGAATTGCTGCTCTCTTTTCCTTTGCTTTGTATTACTGAAATTTGGGATTGAGAGATAGAGAGAGATGTAGAGAGAATTCTAGAAACAGAGTGTATCGCAAAAACAGAGTATGAAAATTTTGAAACGAAGCCGACGATAATTATGTATGTGCATGATTTGCGTTGTGGAAGATCTTGAAGAATATTTAATTTCCCAATTTTAGCGCGCCTAAATAAAGAATCCTACAACTACAATGATTCCTTATTTAATGCATTGTTTATATTTGTAGGAATACTATTAGCATAAAGGATAATATGCAAACTATGAACATATTTAGTAATATAGTTTCCTATATGGTATAGAAATGAAAATTTCTCTTTAAAAAATAGTACTTTATCGTCCTCTGTTATACTATGAGCACATTTAAGTTCCTACTATTAGAAAAGTGGTCACATTTAACCCTATTTTTAACAGAATTCTGCACCAGTAATTAAACTTCAGAAAAGGTCAGATATGTCCCTCTGCTATAGTAAATTGTTCTAAATTATCCCCTATTATACTATTGGATCATAAAAATCCCTGCCATTTTACTATCCTAACAAATCTGTCTTAGTTAGACAGAGGTGCCACGTGGCATCCATCCGTGCTCATTTTACATCCGGGAACCTATGAGACAACCCGCTCTATGAAACCCACCAAACTCATAACCCCCGACTCGTAATTTACAAACCAAATAATACCCCAAACCCACAGCTCAACGATTTATAACCCAAATTACATCTCATTTCGCACTGCACCGAAATAGAAAGAAGAAGGAAATAATTATAATTGGCACTTAACTACTACCACCTAACAACATGTAAATGAGAAAGTAACTCCATTTTTTTTCTTTCTAAATTCATCCAACTTCTCTTTATATACTATTTATTAACATATGAAATTTTGAAGAAATCAAAGATAAAGACAAAACAAAAAGAAGAGACTTGGAATAACTAAATGTAATTCTATTGTTTTGCTCAATTTCTATTGCCATATTTTCAATTTCAGTAGCTCATGGCAATATTGCCCAAGGACCCAAAGCAGTTGAACAATAGTTCCATAAGCTTTTTCACGCAAAACCAAAAAAACTTTAGTTCTTCTTTCACAATATAGTCAAAGACTAATACCAACTGCAGTAACAATTGTCCAGGCCAATTCTACTTCTCAATTGCCTACATCTTTTGGTATGCTCACAGTTTTGGATGATCGATTGACAATATGACCAGAAATTAATTCAACGACTTGGAATAATCCTAATTATTTTTACAAAATCTAAAGTTTTTTACCCTGTCTTCAAACTTCCATTTTCAATGCCTTTTTGAATCTTTTTGGTGCCTGTGTTTGGTTTTTACTTTTTTTTTTACTATAACATGAATGGACTTTAACTGGCCGTAATCGAATGTTTGCTTGCAGCCAATGGTGTACTGTTACAGTAAGGGTCTTAGGTGGGGTTTTAATTTGGGTTATAAATCGCTGGCATGGGGTTTGGGGTATTATTTGGTTTGTAAATGGCGGGTCACGGGTTATGGGTTTGGTGGGTTTCATAGAGCGAGTCGTCTCATATGTGCCCAGATGTAAAAAGGGCACGGATGGATGCCACATGGCACCTCCGTCTAACTAAGGGCAGATTTGTTAGGATAATAAGGCGACAAAGACTTTTATGGCTCAATAGTATAACGGGGATAATTTTGAACAACTTACCATAGTAAAAGGATAGATGAACCTTTTTTTTCACCTGAAATGCCACAGTGGAAATAATCGACTCAACCCCTTAATAACCCGTACCCGAATTAAATTAGAAAGAGGGTCATATTCTTAGTTCTTTTTAGGGCAAAAAGACGATTAGTTTGTCAGTAAATGAAATCCTTTTTGTCATCGTTGATATTCTTACCGTTCTTTTAACTCACTTCTCTCTTTACATAAAGTGATATTTCTCCTACGAATAACTCCTTTTGAACCAAACAACATTCAATCAAAGAAAAAATGCAACAGAAACAACTAAAAAAATACAGAATCCATATAAAGATTTCTCCTTTTTCTGGTATACCCCGCGAAACAAAGAGGCCATATATCTAACAAAGCTCCTCTGCAATTAACCCATTTTTATTTTTTTTATTCTTGATATATTTTCTTTCTTAAACTGCAAGAAATAAAGAATCAACTCAATCCCAAATAAGAATTTGCTAGTTTGGAGTTACAACCATGCATATCTTTGTAAATCTAAAGGTAATAATGCAGGAAACAATAGGAATTGCTAAAATTAATAGAAGTAGAGTGTATAACAAAAATATCTAAAAAATAACCTGCTTTTGATAGAGGGGGTGTGGGTAACGCAACAGCCAAAGGTTTCAGATGTGGGGATTTGGGTTTCAAATCTGTGTAGAGAAAGACGAGTGAAGAGGATGGGTATAAGATGAGCCCGTTTGTAGTTCTCCAGAAGCGCACAACAAGGAAGATGTCAGAGATACGAGGGTCTGCTGTTGTAACCATTTACGACAACCGTAGATTCCCTATAGGTCAAAGCAATTCGAGAAAAGACAGATAAAACTATTAATTTCCATCGTGGCATTCTAGGTGGAATTTTAATTGATGGTGTGGAATTCTATTAAAAATAGGGGTAAATGTGGCTACTTTTCTAAAAGTAGAGACTTAAATGTGCTGATAGTATAACGAGGGACAATATAATACTATTTTTCAAAATAGAGGGATATATCAAGTCATTTTCCCTTAAAAGTAATACACGGTACATAGAATGAACTTTTGTTTTTGTATACAAATTAAGAGGGTGTTTGGCTAATCTTATAAGCTGGTTAAACTGACTTATAAGTACTTTTTGGCTTATTTACACTTTTGGTAAAACTAGAAGTGCTTATAAGTCAAAAATAAGCCAAAAACTATAAGTTGGTCTACAACTTATCAAATTTAGCTTATAAGCAGTTTAGGTTTGACCAAAATATTTACTATTCTATCCCAAAAATACTTTTTTTTAAAAACAAAACTCTTCATAGTTTTACTCTATCCCAGTTCTTCAAAAACTAAACAGTCGTTGCCTCTCCAGTCGTGCCATTGCTTCCTCTGTTACGTGGAATTCCCTTCTTTCGTTCTTCTGTGCAAATTTTTATAAGGTCACTTAAGTCATTTTACATAAAAAGAGCTTATATATCAACACTTTTTAATCAAACAATTTCAGCTGCTTATTATTATTTTCAGCACTTTTATCCAAACAAGTAACTTTTTATTTTTTAAATCACCTTCAACACTTAAAAGTGCTTTTCAGCACCTAATGCTTATCTGTTACTTTAAATCAGCTACGCCGAACAGACTCTAATTCACTAGACTAAATACTCCCTCCGATCCACAATAAATAACCAATTTACTTTTTTATTTTGGTCCAAAATAAGTGTCCATTTATACAATCAAGAAAGAATTCAATTTATTTTTATAAAATTACTCTTATGTACATGTCCCTAAAAAGTTTTCTTACTTCTCACATTAAATATTTAATTAAGGGTAATTTAGTCATACTACGTATTTCTGTATAGAATTTAGTATTTTCTTAATGAGCGTGCCAAAAGTAAATTGATCACTTATTATGGACCGGAGAGAGTAATTGTTCATGAGAACCTTGATTTAGTAATAGAAATTCTTTTTATGATGGTAGTGTCCAATAATTTTATACCTCCCGTTATGGGGCAAACTGATAGGTCGGGTCGGATATGTACAGGTCGAAAATGGCTAATGCAAAAACGGATAATTATCCGACCCAATCTATACTTAATACGGATAAAAAACGGGTTAACCGACGAATAATATAGATATTATCCATGACTTCTTAAATATGATCACTTTTGGGAGAATTCTAATCTACCAAACTTGAGGACAATTTGAGGTTTTACAGATGTAGAAGTTAAATCCATTGGTTATCCATTTTTTATGTAGACAATTTGGTTAGAGACTTTTCCTTCTTATACTATATATGAAACCTTATTATCAAAAATGTGCATAGTTTCATATTTACGCACCATGTTCACAGTTATTCTACAAAATATCTACCATTCATTAAATATCAATTATTAGGAGTTGATTCTTTCCTAATTAGGCGCACTACAAATCTAGAACTAAATTTTCTTCCAGATATTCCTATTTAGGCACGCTACAATTATGGAAGTAAATATTCTTCCAGATATTTTCCACCATTGA
>MU669069.1:99032-139077 GCA_026770625.1 Nicotiana glauca
AATCGGGAATATGGTTTGGAGTTTATATCTCAATTTTGAGGGGTTTTGGTGAAGATTAGACTTGGTTTTGACTGAATTTCAGATTGAAACTCGAAGAAGAAGAAGAAGAAGAAGAAGAAGAAGAAGAAGAAGAAGAAGAAGAAGAAGAAGAAGATATATTGCAGAATTATAGACAAATTGTAGATTATTTGTATTCTGATTGTAGATGCTTTATTTTCTGTTTTCACAAATTAAAAACGGCTAAAACTTTAACAAATCTTTTGAAAAAACATAATTATGTCAAAAATAACAATTATGCTACAAATGAATGAGAATTGGGATATAAAAATTCAATGTACCCAGTTTGTAGATATTTTGTAGATAAATTATAGATTATTTGTATTCTAATTGTAGATATTTTGTTTTCTGTTTTCACAAATAAAAAATGACTAAAACTTCTATAAATCTTCTGCAAAAAATGCAATTATGTCAAAAATCCCAATTAAACTACAATCAAATGGGAATTAAGATATTAAAATTCAATATACCTAGTTTGTAGATATTTTATAGATGAATTGTATATTATTTGTATTCTGGTTGTCGATGCTTTGTTTTATGTTTTCACAAAAAAAAAAACAACTAAAACTTCTACAAATCTTATGCTAAAAACAATCTAAAATTTTTCTACAATTTATCTATAATTTGTGCAATATGTCTTCTTCTTCTTCTTCTTCTTCTTCTTCTTCTTCTTCGAGTTTCAATATGAAATTCAGCCAAAACCAAGTCTAAGCTAGCCTTTGGCCATAGATTCCAAATTTATTTTGAAAAATCTGATTTGGGTAAAGTTTGGTTTGAAGATGAAAATGTGTTTGGACATACGTTTTCAAAATATGTTTTCCAACTTTATTTTGAAAACAACATGTATATAATTTCCAAGTTTTGAGATTTTGGCCCAAATTCAGCTCAATAGCTGATTTTGGAATTTGAAATTTTGATATGGGATTTGGCCAAAATATGAGCAAAATTTATGGCCAAACATGAGTTTTGAAAATAAATCTCAAATTTATTTTGGCAAAACTTATGGCCAAATGAGGCCTAAATCTTCACCAAAATCCCTCAAAATTGAGATATAAAATCCAAAATATATTTCCAATTATTTACAACAACACCCAGTCAAAACAAATAATAATTTTTGAAAACTCAAATTTGAATTCTTTCGTATTCGGATCTCTTATCTCCGCATCATATCTATCCCATGGCCTTCTCCTTACGCCTAAGTATCTGCAATTGTTCTGTTGTTCCTCTGCATTTTGAGTACTACTTATATTGTTGTCATTCTTTCTTAGTTTTCTGCTCTTGTTGTTTAAAGAAGTGGATGATTTGATGATATTCATATTCAAATTCATTAATATTGGGGGAGGGGTTTGGGAGAGAGAAACGTGAGGTGGGGGGGAGGGGATTTGGAGGAATATACGGTAGCGTTAATTAAGGAGTGATATACGGTACATTAATTGTACAGTTAAAATACATTATGGTATAGAATTGGTAATTAGGTATACTAAATATAATTAAATCAAACCTTAAACATTGAGGGTAATATAGTTTCCTATATAAAATAGGAATGTAAAAATTCCATTTGGTTATTATCCATATTTGACCCGTTTTTAATAAATTTATTATTCAACCCATTTTTTAATGGATAATTAGGTGGATAACTATTTTCTTTTAACCATTTTGCCACCACTACCTCCCATCAAGCGCAAATGACGAGTAATTTAGCCATCAAGGCTTGGATAATAATTGAGATTTGAACATGAGACCTCATTCTTCCTCATTTTATTGATCACTAGGTTATGTGGTAGTGCTTATCAAATGGATTGGGCGGTTTATTAAACTTAACAGTTCAGCTTAGCGCTTATCGAATTATAAATGCAGTAATCCGTTAGCCATCCAATAAGACTACGGGCGGATTAATATCGGATTAACGGTTATGCGGCAATTTATCGGCTAAATCAAATTAAAAAAAATTGAACCATAGTTCTTTGGGTTGCATTGCTAAGAATATTTTCATGTAAGCTGTCAGATTTAATTACTATTGCTATATTAAAAAGCACAAAAAGGAGGTGCGTTTTTTCCCTTACACTTCAGGATAGCGGACAATCAAGGAATATGTATACTAACAACACGAAGAAAGAAGGGATGCACGTAACTTCTTAACATACATTATTTGATTTATCTAGCATCTCCCATCACAACATTTATTACAAATGACAGCTTCTGCGCGAGATAGTTCATGAATCTCATGAAAATGACATTTCACAACATCCTCTGGCTTTCTACCGAGACAAGTGGACAGCACCTGTACAATTGCAACAAACTTTTAGATGTAACAAGAAAAAAGAAACATCACATTATCATATAATTACCAACATATGGTGGTTATTATCATATAATTACCAACATATGGTGGTTATTAACTCTTATATCCCAGATAAAGGAGAAAGAAAACAACAAACATAGATTTTCCTTACAGCACCTTCTACTTGTATAGCAGAAACATAATTCAATCGTTGAAAAGAAACCATTTTTTCTGCAAGAGACAGAGAACTTTACATAACATGCCTAACAACAATCGTAGATAACATCGAATATGTTTGTTATCACTGCAATATTTTATTACCATTATTATTATTATTATTATTTATTTTAGTCCTTAATTAAGTATTATAACTAGGAAAAGTATAAATTTTTATGTTACCTTTTTTAGTTTTATCTATTGACTATTAACTATTAAGTAAGCAAGTCGGACCCGTGAGTCCATTTGTCAAACGATATAAGAGCCTTCGATGAGTATGACGTAACATGTGAGACACAAAATAAAATTTTTCCTAATTAACAACCAAGGTCACTTGTCCAATAATTAAGACTTAGAGATCTTTTAATTAAAATAATTTTGTATACGGGTAAATCGGGCTCATGATATACCCCGGTCCCCGATAAGATAAGCCAAGCTCGAGACATGATGACAAGGGACCGGAATCGAGGCAAGGGTCTCATCGAGTCAGAGTTCGGGGGCATGACGCCCACCTTCGAGAATATCAGGGTCATGATCCGGAATCGGTCCTCACCCTAAAAGACTTCGGAGAATGTTGTCGGGCAATAGCACGACCAACAGAAGGCCGTAATATCCGCTACCGACCGGATATGACGTAGTGGATCTCAGCACGTATCGATGAAGAACAGGCAATCAGTTATACAAAAGATTTTTTTATCTTTTATGGAGTTGTACCTAGAGTAGGACTCCCCTACTACATAAAGGGTGAAGGGGAGGAAGGGGGGTCTGATAATTCATTAGACACATTGTAAACACGCATTCAAAAGCAATATACTGTTATTTTTATTGTTATTGAAAGTTCTTTTACTTGTTCATCATTATTGGTCAGTGTGAGCCCGGATCGAGGGTGAACGTTACCCTAAGGCTGGAGTCATTCTCCTCGTGTGGTTTGAATTTACTGTATCTTTATATGTTCATTCTAACTCAGTTTATTATTTTGTATCAAATTAATCCTCATATCTTTTAAAACTTCTTACAAATTTAATTGTTATTTGATTTCGAGGGTAAACAAAATTATAAAATGGCACGGTCGGCTAACTCACCCGAGTTAGTAGCTAATTCTACCCTATACTCAGTAGATTATTATTTCTTTAGCTTGAAAATTTAATGTAAATTAAAAGAAAAGGATGGTTCGCAAGAAGAAGCTTACTTACACAAGGTACAAAAGAAGAAATAAGTGGAAAAGGAGGAAAATAAAGTAAATTTGTCGTTATGGTACATACTTTTTCTATTTGATAATTTAAAGGGGGTGTTTAATTAAATATGATTTAAAAAAGAAAAGAAATTCTTTTAATAGATAAAATACTAGGGTATAATATATCGAAATTACTCTTAATATCTCACGATTCATAACATGTTATAAACAATTTTAAAGGACCATGCCATTAAGCACACAAAGAGAAGCTCATGTTTTGGGACGATAAAGGATAATAATCTTACTAATCCTTGGCAAATTAGATCAAATCAACAACAACAACAACAACTATCCAGTAAAGTCCCACATAGTGGGGTCTGGAGAGGGTAATGTGTACGCAGATCTTATCCCTGCCCCGATAGGGATATAGAGGCTGTTTCCGATAGACCCTCGGTCAAATTAGATCAAATCAATATACTAATTTAGTTGAAGGAACTAGTTTTGTAGGCAAAAAGGAAATAAAATAAAGGGAAATTTTCATTCCTATTCCGTATAGGAATAAGGAAACTATATTACTACCAAATATGTTCATAGTTTGCATATTATCCTCCATGCTAATAGTATTTCTACAAAATATAGACAATTCATTTAATAAAAAATTATTGTATCCGTAGGCTTCCTTATTTAGGCGCGCTATATTGGAAAATTAAATATTCTTCCAGATTGTAATGACCCGACCGGTCGTTTTGAGTCCTAGCGCGTCGTTCAGCAGTCTGAGGCCATGAGCAGTTTCATTTCAGGTATTGTGACTTGTTCGCATGGTCGGAATTTAAATTCAGGAAGATCGGAGTTAAATTTAAATGAAAATTCTCATTTGAGAAGCTTAAAGCTGAAAGAATGAACTAGGAGTGAATTTTTGAGTAAACGGTCTCGGAATCGGGATCTGAAGGTTCCAGCAGGTTCGTATGATGATATCGGACTTGGGCGTATGCCCGGTTCGGGTTTTGGATGACCCGGGAGCGTTTTGGCGCCTATTGTGGAAGCTAGCATTTTGGAAGAAATTTCATACGTTTGGTTTGAAGTGCATTTCAGTGTTATCGATGTCCGTTTGGGATTCCGAGACTGCGAATAGCTCCGTATGGTTATTCTGGTGTTGAGAGCACGATCGGAAGCGGAGGTTCGTAGGTCATTTTGAAGCCATTTGGCTAAAGATAGAAATTTGAAGGTTTTTGAGGAGTTTTGACTGGAGGTTGACTTTTTGATATCGGGGTCGGAATCCAATTTCGAAAGTTGGAGTAGGTCTGTAATATCAAATATGACTTGTGTGCAAAATTTGAGGTCAATCGGACGTGATCTAATAGGCTTAATCATCAAAAGTAGAAGTTGGAAAGTTTGAAGTTCATAAAGCTTGAATCGGGGTGTAATTCGTGATTTTAGCGTTAATTGATGGGAATTGAAGCCTCGAGCAAGTCCGTAATGTATTTTGGGACTGGTTGGTATGATTGGTTGAGGTCCCGGGGGCCTCGGGTGGATTCCGGGTGGCTAACAAATCGAATTCGGAGTTTGTAGAAGTGTTGAAGCTGCTGCTTCTGTTATTTCCGCTTCTGCGGAAATGGGGACCGCAGAGGCGGTATCGCAGGTGCGAAGGGGAGACCGCAGAAGCGGTTCTGGTTGGAGCTGCAGGGATGCACAGATGCGGTTGGGCTTCCGCAGAAGCAGACCGCACCTGTGATGTGGAGAACCACAGAAGGCGTGGACGTGGATGGGAGCCGCAGAAGCGGCAAGATGTCCGCAGAAGCGGCAAGATGTCCGTAGAAGCGGGACCGCAGAAGCGGACATGGTTCCGCAGAAGCGAAAATGCCGGAAGGCAGAGGGTTGTTTTAAAAGTCGGATTTTGGCCATTTCTCTCACAATTTTCATGGCTTGGGCGATTCTTGGAAGGGTTCAAGAGAGTATCTTCATCAATAATGTTAAGGTAAGTTATTCCCACCTATTATGAGTTAAATACATTGATTATGTATGGATTTTAGTATGAAAATGGGTAGAAAATTGAGGGTTAGAGGAAGACTTAGAAAATTAGTGTTCTTGGATTTTGACCATGATTTTGGATATGGAATTAAGAGAAAATTATATATTTGAGTTCCTAAGGTCATGGGCAAAGTTTATCTTCGAAAAGTTTTGGATTCCGGGCACGTGGCCCGAGGGCGCTTTGGTCAACCTTCCAATCGGGGTTAGGAATTGCTATAAATTAGTTTGTAATGAATATTTGAGCATATATTAATGGATTTGCGTAACCATTGGCTAGTCTTAGAGCGTGGTGCATCAATTGGAGTCCTCGGAAGAATGTAGAATGCCGGTTTTAAGTCTTCGGAGTGAGGTGAGTCTCCTTTCTAATCTTGTGAGGGGGAATTTACCCCATAGGTGAGTTAAATTGGTTATGTGCTCCTATTTGTGGGGGATACGTACGCACGAGGTGACGAGAGACCGTGCGTAGCTACTATTATGCTATTTTCCGGGTAGTATAGGACCCAAAAACATGTTATATTTGAATTAATTATGAACCCATTGATAGCTTGAATTTCTTAAATCACATTAAAATAATAAATGGATTTCTAAAGAGACTTAAGCTTCGTTTTCTCAAATTATTAAAGGGAATTGGCCTTTCTTGGATAATTGCTCCATGTTGACTTCTTAACTGATTGTCTGTGTGTGTGTGTTTATTTTGGAACGGGCCGAATGCCTCGGCAGATTAATAGATGCATCTATAGGCGCGCCGTCGACCCTCGGCAAGTGCATATTTATTTCTGTTGGATTGGGCCGTTGCCTTGGTATGATTTGCGCATGCTTGTATTGCTGCCTTGAAGTTATTTAAGTTGTTACATGCCTCACTCTTGCTCGAGATCATTTTGTTAATAATGAAAAAGAAATCTTGAAAAATTTCCTATGAAAGAATTATGTGTTTACTTGTTTCCTCTATCTGGATTAAAATCATATTTATAAAATAAATCCACTATTTAATGTGTATATTAAGGATAAATAATCATTGGACTATTAGAGAGTGTCAAGTTGACCATCTTGTCTCTACTCCTTCGGGATTAGGCGGGACACTCACTGAGTACACATTGAATACGTACTCATACTACACTTCTGTGCATTTTTATTGCACAGGTATATATACCTCAAGCAGCCTACGGGGCGTAGCAGCACGGACATTTCTGGGACTAGGTGAGCTGCATCATTCGAGGTGACCGCAGCTAGGGTATTCCCTTCCAGTATACTGTATTTACTTTCCGTCCACTGTATTTCAGACGGATGTTGTATTTTATTTCTTTTATCAGTAGTTGCTCATGTACTTGTGATACCGGGTTTTGGGGATGTATTTGGATTATTTGGAAATCTTAAAAAGTTATTTAAATATTTTATTTATTTATTCAGAAGAATACACTGAGTCTTGTTTAAAATGTATAAAAGAAATATTTTTCAAAAGTGTTAAAATGAGATTTAATTAAGTATTTGAGTTGGCTGGCCTGATGGCGGTGTCCGGCGCCACCACGACCCTTAGTAGATTTTGGGTCGTGACAACATGGTATCAGAGCACTAGGTTCCTGTCGGTCTCACGAGTCATGAGCAAGTCTAGTAGAGTCTCGCGAATCGGTACCGAGACGTCTGTGCTTATCCTCGGGAGGCTACAGGGCTGTTAGGAGTACTTCCCTTCTTGATTTCCTTATTGTGCGGTTCGATTCCTTTGAGGCTTATGCCTTTGATTCTTTCCCACTCAATCTTATGCGACGCGAGCGCTTGTTATATATCAAAAATTGAAGGATTGTTTTGGCACTACAAATGTGGTGCAGGATGATTTTCCCGGTATAGTTGATTGGACTATTATAGTCGCATTTTGGAGGGTTATTCTATTGTTTCAGCTCAGTAACAGAACTTCTAAGAGCCTTGAGGCTAGGCACAGGTTGCCATGATGCTTATGAACAATTGTTCTGCAGTGTTGTTGTGATGGTAGGGTGTTTGCCCACGTGTCGGGCAGTGAATGAATTGAAGGGAGGTTTACTCAATGTGTAATCAAGGGATTCAGTATTTCATTCCTAGCAGGGGAAAGTCAAACGAACTGAGGATGGTCAGAAGTGGACTGGTGGAATTAATGAAACATGGTAATTGCAAACGTGGTGGAGTTCTCCTCTACATTGGGGTGCTGTCGTACTAATTGGACGTACTAAGTTTGTCGATGTTATAATCTGCTACAATTCGCCTTTATGGCAGGATATTGTGAACTATTATTGGAGTTACGACTGTCAGATATCGCATGGTGCAGTGGTTTAAGATCGAATCAGAATTTCTAATGTTGGAGGATCGATAAAGAAGACCTTCAGAAGGGTTTAAGTCAGTAGCGATTTGTGGGTTCTAGTTCTATGAAGATGAATTTCATTAAGGCAACAACTGAGCGGCAAGAGATGAGAAAGACTTGTGGGAAGTGTCAGGCAGGGTCTTAAACTTCTAAAAGGTCAAGCTTAGGGAGAGCAGGCCGAGCAGTTGATTAAAGGAGTGAGTTGCCCAAAGTGAGAGTGGCGGGGCTGTGTAGGGCCTAGTAGTAGGATGACTACGCGCCTAAGGGTAGTTTGGAAGGATCTGGGATTTTGGCGATGGGCAATGGAAGCCTGTAGATTAATTCGAAGCATGGTGTTGTTATGCGGCAGGAGATTGGATGTGACGGAAAGGAGCTGCTTGAAATGAAGAAACACGTAGCATGACTTTGAAGTGAAAGAATGTTGTCGCACAATTAATGGATTTCCACGAGGGGTGAATGGACTCGTGCAGCTAGAGAGTGAGCTCGGACTCAGGATGGGTTATTGATATCGTAGTGATTGTACCCTACACAACAGCGTTGGAAGATGTCGGGGAGTGAGTTTTACAGGTGGGGTATTCCTGTGAGCAGTCGCGTGGTTGGCGAGGCTTCTGCGAAGAGTTCTACTGGTTGTTTAGCGAAGGGAATTGTTGTGTGAATGGTTTTAATAGTTTAGAGTATCAGATTGGGTTTCTACGGTAAGATATCGAGAATGCTGGCGATTGATTGCACAAGGTTATGTCAATAAGAGATTAAGAATCCTGGTGAACTCCAGAGCATTGTAATAATGGCTTCAAGCTAAGTGGGAGAGTCCCACCGCTTATGATTTAGGTTGCATGGTTAGCTACTTGCGAGGTTTCTAGTTATTAATATCTTGATGGGTTACCTCAGCTTCGGAAAAAGACCATAAGTGGTGAATTGGGTAGATGAATAGTGGAATGCATGCTATGGTTGGCCTTGTTGGCTCATGATCGAACTTGGGAAAAGGTTAAGGATTTATGCCTTGTATAGATTCCGATTTCATAGGAAGCGATTGCGCCGGGTGCTTTGTCGAGAGGATACTCGTGTGTTATAAGATTTATGGAGTTGATTAAATTCGGGACCAAGTCAGAGCAGGTGGCTCTCAGTAACGGTCCTAGTGAATTCAAGAGGTAAAGTGTGGTGCCTAATGATGTCGAGCTTATAGGTACACTCAAGAATCAAGCTTACTAGCAGCTTATGAGGAGAGGCGCAGGATGTTCCGGGATGTTTGACTTGTGATGTAGCAATTGGGTGGTAAGCAATGGTTCATGAGATTTGAGACAGCATGGTCTCGTAATTCAAGGTCACTCAGATGAGTGTAGATGGAGTATGTTAAGCGTTGATGAGAGTTTAGTTCCAAGCACTCAAGGATAAATTGGAAGGAAAGGGATTGATTATCCATAGTTGAATTTGGCATGTTGGGGTCTGTGATCCGTTCATTCAGCGTGATCGAGTTATGCGTTTGATTTGTGGCGGTACGTGTGAGGTTTGTCGGCCGCAGTAATTGATAAAATTCTAAACTATTCTATTATTGTGGCATGTTAAGTGGAAGCGGATTTCAGAAGGGCTATGGTGGCTTGGACCATTACTTGCAGATTTGCATATTCTACAGTTATGGGGAATTGCCTGTGTATTGCTATAATTCTCCTGAAGTGAGTTAAGTGCAACGTTCTTATATGATGAAAATGTGAAAATATTAATGAATTCGGAGTTATGATGAAAATCATGTCCTATCGTATATTGGTATGTCGGGTGCAATGAGTAGTATGAAATCTGAAGTGAGAACCAAGGTCACAGTTCGGTGTTGACAAGGATGTCACGGGCTCGGATGAGCAAGGGAAGGTTGAATGATTAAGTAAATTGGTATTGTCTTCAGCGTAAGCCTGAGATCGATGTTTTGTGAAGAAGGCTTTGCATCCTGGTAAGGCTTTGCTTCCCGGTGAGGATTCTTGATCACTTTTCGATGTTAGTGCAGCTGGTGGTTCAGCTGTGCGGACCCGTTGTTTATTTCGAGAGGTTGTGGGAACGTGTCCCACGGGAAGATTGCATAAGTGTGACATGTAGTCACTCGATTGAGTAAAGATTTAAACCGAGCATGAGGATTGTGGTAATGTCACTAAATTTGAGAATTTTTGCCTGGAGGGCACTTTGTTTGTTGGGTTATGAACTAAGGAGGTTTCTTCGGTTATGATGGTTGTTCTTATGTGTTATGAGGAAAAGGGAGTTACTATGGACCTTTGAAAGGTTATTAGCCAAGTTGGTGCAATCAGAAATCGGCTTGAGATCAGTGGATTGATTTATATGTGAACAGGGCTTTATATTAGGCCAATTGTGTTCGTTTTAGCGAGCGTTCCCTATGGAGGAACAGTCGGGGTGTTATTTTGTCATCAGCTATTCCAGATAATGATGTATTGCGCCGTATGAGTTGTAAGACGGCTTAGTAAATTCTTATGTGTTGAGGTTCCGCGTTGTGATGATGTTATGTGAGCAAGATGGCTCTTGAGATTTAGATCTTGTATCGCACCTCAGTTGTGCTTGAGTTTTGTAGCCTATAGCGCTATGTGTTTTCTCAGGGATGGTATTATACACTTAGCCTGCTTGCGATCGAAATTCGATATTTTTTTTATTGAAATGAGTAGATTTAGCTCGAAGTGCAATCTCCTTATGTGAGATCTATGTGTGGATCGGGTGGCACGCCGCCATGGGTATGTTATTTGGATCTGGTTGCGCGCCATAACAATGTGATGTCGAGTCTAGTTTTCTACATGCTATTTCTTTGTGTGTTTCGCTTCCTATCTTCTAAGGAAAGTCCGTATTAGTCCGGGGGGGTTAGGAAATTCCTTCCAGAGTTCGATTTCCTGTTTGTCTTGTGTTCGGATTGGTGGCCTATTAGCACATCGTGGCATCATATGAGACTTGTGACCGCATTCAGAGTGCTTATTGCCTGAGCAGTTCATACTGGGTAAGATGAGATTGTGGGATTTAGGATCAGTGCAATCTGATTATATGAAGTATATTAAGGAGCGAAGATCACTATTTGGTTCGGAATGTGGTAATGTTTCTTGTTATAAGTATAGACTCGATGATTGGTTGACTCGGCAGTTGAATATGAATTTCGGCATCTCATCCGTCGTGGCGGTATTGTAATAGTTAGAGTAAGACCTATGTAGGTCATGAGGTGCAATGGGAGCACCAGATTCGTGGAATTTCGATTAATTCAAACAGAAATGTTATTGTAGTTCTATGAGTAAAGTGACGAAAGTGTGAATTCAGCAGAGTTATGCAGTCATGTTTGAGTACAGTGTGTAGTGATTGATATGGTGGTCATATGTTGGAAACAGGCCTAGCATTGAATTCCGGATGTTGGAGTTGGGCTCTAAGGCTTATTTGCTTGGGTAAAAGAGAATATCTTCAGAATTTATTGAGATAATGTGCTCAACTAAGTTGTGGTAGCACAGGAAGGTGCATGAGAAGTTAAACATCAATTTCAGACCACTTCAGTGCAGTTCTCAGCACGTTCGAGGACGAACGTATGTTTAAGTGGGAGAGAATGTAACGACCCGACCGGTCATTTTGAGCCCTAGCGCGTCGTTCAGCAGTCTGAGGCCATGAGCAGCTTCATTTCAGGTATTGTGACTTGTTCGCATGGTCGGAATTTAAATTCAAGAAGATTAGAGTTAAATTTAAATGAAAATTCTCATTTGAAAAGCTTAAAGTTGAAAGAATGAACTAGGAGTGGATTTTTGAGTAAACGACCTCGGAATCGGGATCTGAAGGTTCCAGTAGGTTTGTATGATGATATCGGACTTGGGCGTATGCCCGGTTCGGGTTTTGGATGACCCGGGAGCGTTTTGGCGCCTATTGTGGAAGATAGCATTTTGGAAGAAATTTCATAAGTTTGGTTTGAAGTGCATTTCAGTGTCATCGATGTCCGTTTGGGATTTCGAACCGTGAATAGCTCCGTATGGTGATTCTGGAGTTGGGAGCGTGATCGGAAGTGAATTCGGAGGTCCGTAGGTCATTTTGAAGCCATTTGGCTAAAGATAGAAATTTGAAGGTTTTTGAGGAGTTTTGACCGGAGGTTGACTTTTTGATATCGGGGTCGGAATCCAATTCCGAAAGTTGGAGTAGGTCCGTAATGTCAAATATGACTTATGTGCAAAATTTGAGGTCAATCGGACGTGATCTGACAGGCTTAAGCATCGAAAGTAGAAGTTGGAAAGTTCGAAGTTCATAAAGCTTGAATCGGGGTGTAATTCGTGATTTTAGCGTTAATTGATGGGATTTGAACCCTCGAGCAAGTCCGTAATGTGTTTTGAGACTGATTGATATGATTGGTTGGGGTCCCGGGGGCCTCGGGTGGATTCCGGGTGGTTAACGGATTGAATCCGGAGTTTGAAGAAGTGCTGAAGCTGCTGCTTCTGGTATTACCGCTTCTGCAGAAATGGGGACCGCAGAAGCGGTATCGCAGAAGAGGTTTTGGTTGGAGTTGCAGGGATTCGCAGATGCGGTTGGGCTTCCGCAGAAGCGGACCACACCTGTGATGTGGAGAACCACAGAAGTGGAAGGCTTGGACGTGGATGGGAGTTGCAGAAGCGGCAAGATGTCCGCAGAAGCGGGACCGCAGAAGCGGACATGGTTCCGCAGAAGCGAAAATGCCCGAAGGCAGAGGGTTGTTTTAAAAGTCGGATTTTGGCCATTTCTCTCACAATTTTCATGGCTTGGGCGATTCGTGGAAGGGTTCAAGAGAGGATATTCATCAATAATGTTAAGGTAAGTTATTCCCACCTATTATGAGTTAAATACATTGATTATGTATGAATTTTAGTATGAAAATGAGTAGAAAATTGAGGGATGAGGAAGACCTAGAAAATTAGCGTTCTTGGATTTTGACCACGATTTTGGAGATGGAATTAAGAGAAAATTATATATTTGAGTTCCTAAGGTCATGGGCAAAGTTTATCTTCGAAAACTTTTGGATTCCGGGCACGTGGGCTCGAGGGCGTTTTGGTTAACTTTCTAATCAGGGTTAGGAATTGCTATAAATTAGTTTGGAATGAATATTTGAGCGTATATTAATGGATTTGCGTAACCATTGGATAGTCTTGGAGCGTGGTGCATCAATTGGAGTCCTCGGAAGAATGTATAATGCCGGTTTTGAGTCTTCGGAGCGAGGTGAGTCTCCTTTCTAATCTTGTGAGGGGGAATTTACCCCATAGGTGAGTTAAATTGATTATGCGCTCCGATTTTTGGGGGCTAAGTACGCACGATGTGACAAGAGAACGTGCGTAGCTACTATTATGCTATTGTCCGGGTAGTCTAGGAACCAAAAGTATGTTATATTTGAATTAATTGTGAACCCATTGATGGCTTGAATTGCTTAAATCACATTAAAATAATAAATGGATTTCTAAAGAGACTTAATCTTCGTTTTCTCAAATTATTAAAGGGAATTCGCCTTTCTTGGATAATTGCTCTATGTTGACTTGTTGACTGATTGTCTCTGTGTGTGTGTTTATTTTGGAACCGGCCGAACGCCTCGGCAGATTAATAGATGCATCTATAGGCGCGCCGTCGACCCTCGGCAAGTGCATATTTATTTCTGTTGGATTGGGCCGTTGCCTCGGTATGATTTGCGGATGCTTGTATTGCTGCCTTGAACTTATTTAAGTTGTTACATGCCTCACTCTGGCTCGAGATCATTTTGTTAATAATGAAAAAGTAATCTTGGAAAATTTCCTATGAAAGAATTATGTGTTTACTTGTTTCCTCTTTCTGGATTAAAATTATGTTTATAAAATAAATCCACTATTTAATATGTATATTAAGGATTAATAATCATTGGACTATTAGAGAGTGTCAAGTTGACCATCTCGTCTCTACCCCTTCGGGATTAGGCGGGACACCCACTGAGTACACGTTGATTACGTACTCATACTACACTTCTGTGCATTTTTGTTGCACAGGTATAGCAGCCTACGGGGCGTAGCAGCACGGACGTTTCTGGGACTAGGTGAGCTGCATCATCCGAGGCGACCGCAGCTAGGGTAGTCCCTTCCAGTGTACTGTATTTACTTTTTGTCCATTGTATTCCGGACGGATGTCGTATTTTATTTCTCTTATCAGTAGTTGCTCATGTACTTGTGACACCGAGTTTTGGGGATGTATTTGGATTATTTGGAAATCTTAAAAAGTTATTTAAATATTTTATTTATTTATTCGGAAGAATACACCGAGTCTTGTTTAAAATGTATAAAAAAAATATTTTTCAAATGTGTTAAAATGAGATTTAATTAAGTATTTGAGTTGGCTAGCCTGACGGCAGTGTCCGGCGCCACCACAACCCTTAGTGGATTTTGGATCGTGACACAGATATTTTACAATGCAAATCGCGCATTAATATTTCCTTTCTCTTTATATTTTCATACGTTGTTCGTTTGGATTGGAATTTTCATACGTTGTTTGATTGGAATTTGTTTTTACAGAGAAACGAAATTTTCATACATTGTTTGTTTGGATTGGATGTTGTTGCAAAGAATTGAGAATTCTCTCTACGTCTCTCTCTATATCTCAATCCCAGATTTCAGTAATATAAAACAAAGGAAAAGAGAGCAGCAATTCCACCATTGACAGCCATTAAAAAGCTTTGAAGCTTCCACCATTATTGCAAAAATTGTAAAAAAATTATAAACTGTTGTTTATTTATTTTTCTTTTATTTATTTAACTATTGTATGAAAGTTAAACAATATTGTATAAAAATTATATTTAAGTAGTATTATATTGTATTTAAGTGGTTTAACGACAATCGTAACATCTATTCCCATTTCTTACTTCTTCTCTAGCATAATACATATTTTCTTCGTATACTAGTCCAATTTTTTCAGCTGCATACCTAAATTTTGTGGATATTCTATGACACCAATAATTATTTTGAACTGAAATTAATACCACACCAAGAGACCAACATCAATGGTAAGGAACACATTGTATGTCACTCGTTCAACTGTATTTCCAAATTCCAATCAGTTTTTTCTTTCTTTATTAAAATTTTTAAACCTCAAAGTGTAACCTTATTATCAATTTTAATTTCTTTTATCACCATTTTCCTCTCATCATCTCTTCCAATCAACTTTCGTATAATAGTTAAATGAATAAAATAAAAATAAATAAATAACAGTCTACAATTTTTATAATTTTTCTACAATTTGTGCAATAATTGTGGAAACTTCAAAGCTTTTTAATAGCTGTCAATGGTGGAATTGCTACTCTCTTTTTCTTTGCTTTATATTATTGAAATTTGAGATTGAGCGATAAAAGAGACGTAGAGATAATTCTCAATTCTTTGCAACAACATCCAATCCAAACAAACAAATGTCTTTTGAAAATCCAAATTCGAATTCAAAGCTTCAAATTTTTTTAATGGTAGTCAATGGTGGATGGGTTATAGATTTTTGCTGGTTTTAGAAGAGGAAATCATGAGTGATTGAAGAGGAAATCGTGGGGTGTGGTTTGATACGTGAGTGAGGTGGTGGGATTTGGAGAGAGAAACTTGGGGAAGTGGGAATATACGGTTGAGTAAAATTAGGAGACTAATTAATACCATTAAAATTCTAAAATGGTACATAAATGATAATTAGGTATATAGAAGGTAATTATATTAAAAGTTAAGCATGAAGGGTAATATAGTTTACTATATGGCATATGAATGTAAAAATTCCTAAAATAAAAGATACAACCTTTTTTATTAACTCCATTCGTATGAGCTTGCACACATCATCAGTACCAAGTCATCAAAAGGTGGAGAGTTGTAGTAAGGTGGCGTCCAATATAAAACTTGTCGATTCATGATGAGTCGTCACAATATTCAGTTTTCGTTTATTTGATATAATTGATGAAATAACTTGTTGCATAAATAGAGAAACATGATTGATAAGTATTTATATAGCAAGCCGCAACTTATCTATATTATATTAAAAGGAGAGTAATTTGCAATGTGGTTAAGCCAAGTCGCAAGCTAAAATGAAGCCACTTGGCAATTTTAAGACAACATAAAATATTTGGATTATAAATGGAAAAATATTTAATGAAAGTAGTAGTCCAAGATTTTTTATAGGTATCTTTAATTAAATTTGTGTATAATTCAGTTATGGTAGGTATCCTTTTTTGAGCAAGAATCAATTAAAATTTCGTTGAAAATCTTATACACTAATTTTAAGTTGAAATAATAATTCTTTATTTTTTACAAGTTTTGTATCTAACCTTATTTGTGAACAATATACATTATTATAGGCATCTTTAATTAAATTTTGTGTATAATTCAGTTATGGTAGGTATTATTTTTTAAGAAAACATTATTTAAATAGACATTTTGTATCTTACAAAATCAACAGTTCATATCCAACGATCCCTTACTATAAAAAAAATATTTGTTACAAATTTTACTTTAGAGCTAAAAACAATTTTCTAGAAACATGTGATGTATATACATTTCTATATCTATATCTATCTATATCTATATCTATATCTATATTATATTAAAAGGAGAGTAGTTTGCAATGTGATTAAGCCAAGTGGCAAGCTGAAATGAAGCCACTTGACAATTTTAAGACAACATAACATATTTGGATTATAAATGGAAAACTATTTAATGAAAGTAGTAGTCTAAGATTTTCTATAGATATCTTTAATTAAATTTCTATATAATTAAGTTATGGTAGGTATCCTTTTTTGAGCAAGAATCATGTAACGACCCGACCGGTCGTTTTGAGCCCTAGCGCGTCGTTCAGTAGTCTGAGGCCATGAGCAACTTCATTTCAAGTATTGTGACTTATTCGCATGGTCGGAATTTAAATTCAGGAAGATCGGAGTTAAATTTAAATGAAAATTCTCATTTGAGAAGCTTAAAATTGAAAGAATGAACTAGGAGTGGATTTTTGAGTAAACGACCTCAGAATCGGGATCTGAAGGTTCCAGCAGGTTCGTATGATGATATCGAACTTGGGCGTATGCCCGCTTCAGGTTTTAGAAGACCCGGGAGCGTTTTGGCGCCTATTGTGGAAGCTAGCATTTTGGAAGAAATTTCATAAGTTTGGTTTGAAGTGCATTTCAGTGTTATCGATGTTCGTTTGGGATTCCGAGACTGTGAATAGCTCCGTATGGTGATTTTGGAGTTGGGAGCGTGATCGGAAGTGAATTCGGAGGTCCGTAGGTCATTTTGAAGCCATTTGGCTAAAGATAGAAATTTGAAGGTTTTTAAGGAGTTTTGATCGGAGGTTGACTTTTTGATATTGGGGTCGAAATCCAATTCTGAAAGTTGGAGTAGGTCTGTAATGTCAAATATGACTAGTGTGCAAAATTTGAGGTCTATCGGACGTGATCTGATAGGCTTAAGCATCGAAAGTAGAAGTTGGAAAGTTCGAAGTTCATAAAGATTGAATCGGGGTGTAATTCGTAATTTTAGCATTAATTGATGGGATTTGAAGCCTCGAGCAAGTTCGTATTGTGTTTTGGGACTTGTTGGTAAGATTGGTTGGGGTCTCGGGGGCCTCGGGTGAATTTCGGGTGGCTAACGGATCGAATCCGGAGTTTGAAGAAGTGCTGAAGCTACTGCTTCTGGTATTTCCGCTTCTGCGTAAATGGGGACCGCAGAAGCTATCACGACCCATTTTACCATAATAGGTCATGATGGCGCCGAACATCATTGTCAGGCTAGCCGATGTGGAAATGTGATTAATTTCTCATTTTACCTTAGCCAATAAACAGTTATACTAGAGATTCGAACATAAAAGGTAAGACCAGTAAGGATCATAAAGTGCTACAATAACAATACACCCCAAAATAAATGTCTAATACTCTGTGTGTCGGAACCTGGTGTCACAAGCTACGGGCGACTAGTAGAATATACACAAAAGAATAACACACAATCCTACTGTCTGAATCAGGATAGACAGAAACAAAAGTACAAGAAAGGACTTCCTCGGCTGCGGATCAGCATGAGAGAGAAGCAACTCACCGTAGAAGTCCCCAAGCGTGCTCACTGCTGCGCACCAGGATAATGCCCAGATCCACCTGCCTCAAAGCCTGTACATTTAAGTACAGAAGCGTAGCATGAGTACATAAACCACATGTACTCAGTAAGTATCTCGTCTAATCTCGAAGAAGTAGAGACGAGAGGTCGACTTGATACTTACTAAGGTCAAGATAATATAATGTAATAAGGTGATATGTACAGCATGAAGGATTTTAATAACACAAGTTTAATAGAAGAGCCAAATTCATGTTCTCGTCATAATTAAATTGCATGGTTTCTCTTTTCATATCAAATATGTGATCATGTCATAACTAAATGCAAGCACATAAATCATGCACAAACATGCCGAGGTTGACGGCCCGCTCCAACGAAAAATAAATTGTGCACTGCTGAGGGTCGAGCGGCACGAACCATAGATGCATCTATTATCACCGAGACAATCGGCCCGATCCATAATCATCAAGAAAATATCAAGAAAAGCACATAAGGCTCAATTATATACAAGGGAATCCCTACCAAGGCTCAACAACTCATACGTTCACTTTTAATTCCCTCAAGTCTCTAGCAAGTCAAAATGATCATATTGGCAAGTTAAAATAAGAGATATTCCCCAATTAGACATGGCATGGATCCTAAACTACCCGAATAATTATCATATAGTAGCTACGCACGGACTCTCGTCACCTAGTACGTATGTAGCCCCTGCATTTTGCAACAATCCTATGGGGACAATTCCCTCTTACAAGGTTAGAAAGGAGACTCACCTCGCTCCAAAGTGCACTCCCAACATCCAAGAACGAGCTTGAGTCCTTAATTCGAAGCCGGGCAATCCCAAACTAATCAAACGAAGCAAGAACTAGTAAATAAAGGCTTACAAGGTTGAATTCTAGCTATTTAAGCAACTTCCTAGCCATTAACACAAGTTTCCTAAATAATGACCCTGGGCCCACGTGCACGGATTTTGAGATTTTTCGAAGGAATTTGCTCTCTATCACCTAAGGATCACAAATATATGATTTCTAGTTCATTACATGGCAAATTATGTGATAAAACCTTAGTTTTCATTAAACCCTAGGTCTAGCTCAAATCCCTTGATTTTACCAAAATTTTTAGTGTTAAATCTACCTAATGTTTATGTATTTGAACTAAAAGTTTAGTGGGAATTACTTACCTTGCAGTGATATGTGGAGACTCTCTCTTTGAAACCCCAAAAATCGCCCAAGTGTTGAGAGAAATGTGTTAAAAATGGAGTTGAGTCCGTATTAAATGAGCTACTGCCCCCCTGCGATTTTCGCTTTTGCGATCTGGCCGCATATGCGAGACCGCTTATGCGGTTACTAGGCCGCTTCTGCGGCTTTTAGCAATAAGGGACTGGGCCGCTCCTGCGGTCTGGGGCCGCATAAGCGAGACCGCTTATGCGGTTACTAGGCCGCTTCTGCGGCTTTTGGCAAGTTAGGCTCGATCGCTTTTGCGGTCCGACATCCGCTTAAGCGGAACCGCCTCTGCGGTTAAATGACCGCTTATGTGGTTTATCTGGTCCGGCCCCCTTTTCGTTTCTGCGACTCAATGGCCGCATCTGCGGTCCCTCTTCTACGACCCAAGAACCGCAGATACGGTTATGACAGAAGCAGCAACCTCAGTCCTTTCTCTAAGTTTCCACCTCACTCGAACCTCGACCATTTGACGCTCGGGGCTCCCCAGCCGCGCCCAAACATACCGACTAGTCTGAAATCACGAGGCGGACCTACTCGAACCCTCGAAACACTCGAAACAATGTTAAATTGAGGAATCACACCCCAAAAACCCAATATCTCAAATAATTGAACTTCAAGTTCTAAACTTTCCTCCAACGGGTCAAAACGCCCTTAAACTACTTGGATCGACACCAAATTTTACGGGTAGGTCTTAACTGATATTTCGGACTTGTACCAAGTTTTGAAATTGAAATTCGAACCCGATACCTATGTAAACAATGATTTCTTAGTTTATTTAATTCTTTGAAACTTAAACTTAACAATTTTACATAAAAATTCATTACTCGGGCTAGGGACTTCGGAATTCGATTTCGGGCATACGCCCAGGTCCCATATTTTCCCACGGACCCTCGAAAATTGTCAAATAATGATTTTGGGTCCGTTTCCCAAAATGTTGACTGAAGTCAAACTTGGCATTTTTAAAAGGAACTTAAAGAAGCAACTAGGCTTAAATCTTGCTTAGAACTCTTCTAACTTCTGAACCACCCGTCCCCGCAAGTCATAAATTAGCTAAAGCAAGTGCGGAATGTATTATTTAAGGGAATGGGGTTCGAGAATGCAAAACGACCAGTCGGGTCGTTACATCCTCCACCTCTTAAATAAACGTTCGTCCTCGAACGGACATAGAAAGATACCTAGACTACTGAATAAGTGGGGATATCGGCTCCGCATGTCCTCCTCGGACTCCTAGGTCGCCTCCTCGACCGGTTGGCCCCTCCACTGGACTCTTATCGCAGAAATCCTCTTGGACCTCAACTGGCAGTCCTGTCTATCAACAATGACAACTAGCTCCTCCTTGTAGCTCAAGCTCTCATATAACCGAATGGTACTGAAATCCAACACATGCGAATAGTCGGCATGATACTTCCAGAGCATCAACACATGGAAGACTGGATGAACTCCTGATAAACTAGGAGGTAAAGCAAGCTCATAGGTAACCTCCCCAACTCGCCTCCACACCTCAAAGGGGCCAATAAACCTTGGGCTCAACTTGCCCTTCTTTCCGAATCTCATAATGCCCTTCATGGGCGAAACCTTCAAGAGAACCTTCTCGCCAACCATAAATGATACATCACGCGCCTTCTGATTTGCGTAACTCTTCTGCCTGGACTGAGCTGTGCGGAGTCTCTCCTTAATCAACTCTACCTTATCCAAGGCATCCTGAACCAAGTCTATACCAAGCAGCCTAGCCTCACCAGGCTCAAACCACCCGATCGGAGAACGACAATGCCGACCATATAACGCCTCATACGGGGCCATCTCTATGCTGGACTGATAGCTGTTATTATATGCAAACTCCGCCAAGGGTAAGAATTGATCCCACTGCCCTCCAAAGTCAATCATGCATGCTCTAAGCATATCCTCTAAAATCTGAACTGTCAGCTCCGACTGCCCATCGGTCTGAGGATGGAATGCCGTGCTAAGCTCCACGCAGGTCCCCAGCTCACTCTGAACAGCTCTCTAGAAATGGGAAGTGAACTGAGGGCCTCTGTCTGATATGTTGGAGACCGGCACACCGTGCAACCTCGCTATCTCCTGAATGTAAATCTGAGCATACCTCTCTGCCGTATAAGTAGTCACCACTGGAATGAAATGGGCGGACTTGGTCAATCTATCTACAATAACCCACACTGAATCCACCTTCCGCTGAGTCAACGGCAACCCAACCACGAAATCCATAGTGATGCATTCCCACTTCCATTCCGGAATGGGCATCCGCTGAAGTAGGCCACCTAGCCTCTGATGCTCATGCTTGACCTGTTGGCAATTCAAACATTTAGCTGCATACTCCGCAATGTCATTCTTCATCCTCCGCCACCAGTAATGCTGCCTCAAGTCACGATACATCTTCGTGGCACCTGGATGAATGGAGTACCTCAAACTGTGGGCCTTATCTAGAAAACTCTCTCTATCAAGCCATCAATATTAGGAACACATACACGGCCCTGAGGCCGTAACACACCATCCTTGCCAATAGAAATCTCCTTGGCACCTCCCTGAAGTACCGTCTCTTTAAGAACTGCAAAGTGTGGATCATCGAGATGTCGGGCCTTAATCTCCCCCAGCAACGAAGACTGAGCAACCACACATGCTATGACCCGGCTGGGCTCTAAAATATCCAATCTCACAAGTCTGCTGGCTAAAGAAAGAATGTCCAAAGCTAATGGTCTCATCTCAGCAGGAATAAATGCCAAGCTACCCATACTCTCCGCCTTCCTACTCAAGGCATCCGCAACCACATTTTCCTTGCTTGGATGATAAAGAATGGTAATGTCATAGTCCTTTAGTAGCTCAAGCCACCTGCGCCGCCTCAAATTAATATCCCTCTGCTTGAACAAATGCTGCAGGCTGCGATGGTCTGTATAAACCTCACATGACACTCCATATAGATAATGCCTCCATATCTTAAGAGCATGAACAATCGCCGCCAACTCTAGATCGTGCACGGGGTAATTTTTCTCATGAACTTTCAGCTAACATGAAGCATATGCGATAACTCACCCCTCCTGCATCAATACACATCCCAAGCCAAAACGAGAAGCGTCGCAATACACAGTGTACATCCCTGAACTGGAAGGTAATACGAGAACTAGTGTCGTGGTCAAAGCCGTCTTAAGCTTCTGGAAGCTCTCCTCACAATCATCGGACCAACAGAACGGGGCACCCTTTTGGGTCAATCTGGTCAGAGGTGATGCAATAGATGAAAAGCCCTGCACAAATCGCCGGTAATAGCTTGCCAACCCCAAGAAGCTCCTGATCTCGGTCACTGAGGTAGGACGTGGCCAACTCTGAACTGCCTCAATCTTCTTGGGATCCACCTTAATACCCTCTCCTGACACTATATGCCCCAAGAATGCTACTGACTCTAGCCAAAACTCACACTTGGAGAACTTAGCATAAAGCTTCTGCTCTCGCAAGGTCTGAAGCACCACTCTCAAATGCTGCTCGTGCTCCCCCAGGCTATGCGAGTATATCAAGATGTCGTCAATGAAGACGATAACAAATGAGTCAATATAAGGTCTGAACAGCCTATTCATCAAGTCCATAAATGCTGCTGGAGCATTAGTCAAGCCAAATGACATCACCAGGAACTCATAGTGGCCATATATAGTCCTGAATGCGGTCTTCGGAACATCCGAATCCCAAATCTTCAGCTGATGATACCCTGGACTTAGGTCAATCTTAGAGAACACCCTAGCATCCTGCAGCTGGTCAAATAAATCGTCAATATGGGGCAATGGATACTTGTTCTTGATGGTGACTTTGTTCAACTGGCGGTAATCAATGCACATCCGCATAGTCCCATCCTTCTTCTCAAGGCGATACACTGGGCCTAACAAACCCCTTTGCTAGCAACTCCTCCAACTACTCCTTCAGCTCCCTAGGAGCCATACGGTACAACGGGATAGATATAGGCTGAGTGCCTGGAGCCAAATCAATATAGAAATCAACATCATGATTCGGAGGCATGCTAGAAAGATCAGAAGGAAAAACATCGGCTAACTCTCGGACTACTGGCACAGAATCCATCGCCGGAGACTCTGCGGTGGTGTCTCGAACATAAGCTAAGTAGGCCAAACACACCTTTTCAACCATGCGTTGGGCCTTTAGGAAGGAAATGACCCTGCTAGGTGTATCCACAGTGGAACCCCTCCACTCCAATCTCGGCAACCCTGGCATCGCTAGAGAAACCATCTTGGCATGGAAATCTAGAACGGCGTGATATGAAGACAACCAATCCATGCCCAGAATAACCTCAAAATCGATCATATCGAGCAACATGAGGTCTGCTCTAGTCTCAAAGACCACAGAAAATAACCACACAAGACCGGTAGATCCAGTTCACAACCACAGAATCATCCACATGAGTGGACACATGAACAGGAACACCCATGGGCTCAGGAGAAATAGCCAGAAAAGGAGCGAACATAGATGATACATATGAATAAGTAGACCCTGGATCAAATAATACCGTTGCACCTCTACCGCTGACGGAAATAATACCTGTGATGACAGCATCTGAGGTCAATACATCTGGCCTGGCTGGGAGGGCATAGAACCTAGCTGGAGCACCGGCTGCCTGGCCTCCAACTGACTGAGTAGTAACTGGCTGACCTCTCCTGTCTGGCCCTTACCCCAGGAACGACCTCTACCAGTCTGCTCTCCACCTCTAGGTGGCTGGACCGCTGGTACCGGAGTCACTGGCTACTACCCTTGCTGTACTGCCTTGCCCCTAAGCCTGGGGCAGTATCTCCTCATGCGTCCTGCGTCCCCGCGCTCAAAACAACATGGTACGGTGGCCTGCTGTCCGGATGGCTGACCCTGAATACCAGAAGGTCCACTAGAAGAAGCCTGAGTAGCTGGCGGGCGGTAAGAACTCTCCGGCATAGCACTGAAATAAGGACCGGAAGACTCCAGAGGACCTGAATACCCACTGGATGAACCCTGAATAGCTGGTGGGCGGTGAGAAAACTCTAGCATGGCGCTAAAATAGGAGCACACTGGAGCACCCCGAGCTGGTGGTGCTGGAGCTGGGGGCCTACTGGGCTGACCCCTCCCAAAGTGACATCTGCCCCTGGCTGGGGGACCTTTGAACTCTCCTGAGAATCTGGCCCTCTTATCCTACTGCATCTGCTCTCTACCCCTCAAACGGTAGCCCTCAATCCGGCGGGCAATCTCAAGTACTAGCTGATATCCGGTGCCCATATCTACCTCACGAGCCATACCCGACCGGATAGTGGGATGTAACCCTACAACAAACCTCCGTACTCTCTCTGCCTCTGTGGGAAGTATCATGAGTGCATGGCGAGACAACTCAGAGAACCTCACCTCATAGTTGGTCACTGACATATGACCCTGCTCCAAATACTCAAACTGATGACGTAGCTGTTCCCTCTCGGAGGGTGGAATGTACCGATCAAGGAACAACTGAGTGAACTGACCCCAAGTGAGGGGAGGAACGCCTGCTGGCCTGCTAAGCAAGTAAGACTGCCACCATCTACGGGCCCTGCCCTCCAGTTGAAAAGTAGTGAAGTCGACTCCATGTGACTCCAATATCCTCATATTGTGCAGCCTATCCCTGCACTTGTCAATGAAATCCTGGGCATCCTCATGACGCTCGCCCCCGAAGACTGGAGGGTGCAACCTGGTCCATCTGTCTAATAACTTTTGCAGATCGCCGTCCACAGCTGGCCTGCACTGGGGTGCCACTACAACAACTGGCTGGACCACCTCTGCGGGTAGTGCACCCAGAGTATGATAAACTGCGGCTGCATGACCTGGAGCCTGTGTAGTAGGGGTCTGTGCTCCCCCTCCTGCCTGTGAGGTAGCTGGATCAGCTGGAAATAAACCAGCCTGAGTCATAGTGTCCATGAACCGAAGCATACGGCCCATGACCTCCTGAAATCCCGGCGCAGTCATGAAATCCACCGGAGTAGGCACAGCTGCGGGCGCCTCGCCCTGCTCCTCAATAATGGGATTCCTCGCAGGGTCTGCTGGTCGTGCAACTGGAATAGCTCTGGGACACCCTCATCCCCTACCATGGGCCGGTGCCCTCCCCCGGCCTCTGGCAACGGGGGGAGTAGTGCCTCTTGGGTCTGGAACGTCGGCGGTACAAGTCCTCACCATCTGTGAGAGAATAGAAGAGGAAACTTAGTACACTGACCACTGCATGATGAAGAATGAATAAAGAGTAGTCTTTCCTAACACCCTATAGCCCCTCGAAGATAAATACAGACGTCTCCGTACCGATCTACAAGACTCTATTAGGTTTACCCGTAACTTGTGAGACCTACGTAAACCTAGTGCTCTGATACCATGTTGTCACGACCCATTTTACCATAATAGGTCATGATGGCGCCCAACACCATTGTCAGGCCAGCCGATGCGGAAATGTGATTAAGTTCTCATTTTACCTTAGCCAATAAACAGTTATACTAGAGATTAGAACATAAAAAGGTAAGACCAGTAATGATCATAAAGTGCTACAATAGCAATACACCCCAAAATAAATGTCTACTACTGTGTGTGCCAGAACCTGGTGTCACAAGCTACGGGCGACTAGTAGAATATACACAAAAGAATAACACACTATCCTACTGTCTGAATCAGGATAGATAGAAACAAAAGTACAAGAAAAGACTTCCTCGGCTGCAGATCGGCATGAGAGAGAAGCAGCTTACCGTAGAAGTCCCCAAGCGTGCTCACTGCTGTGCACCAGGATAATGCCCAGATCCACCTGCCTCAAAGCTTGTACATTTAAGTGCAGAAGAAAAACATGAGTACATAAACCACATGTACTCAGTAAGTATCCCGTCTAATCTCGAAGAAGTAGAGACGAGAGGTCGACTTGATATTTACTAAGGTCAAGATAATATAATGTAATAAGTTGATATGTACAGCGTGAAGGATTTTAATAACACAAGTTTAATAGAAGAGCCAAATTCATGTTCTCGTCATAATTAAATTGCATGGTTTCCCTTTTCATATCAAATATGTGATCATGTAATAACTAAATGCAAGCACATAAATCATGCACAAACATGCCGAGGTCGACGGCCCGCTCCAACGGAAAATAAATTGTGCACTTCCGAGGGTCGAGCGGCACGAACCATAGATGCATCTATTATCACCAAGGCTATAGGCCCGATCCATAATCATCAAGAAAATATCAAGAAAAGCACATAAAGCTCAATTATATACAAGGGAATCCTTACCAAGGCTCAGCAACTCATACGTTCACTTTTCATTCCCTCAAGTCTCTAGCAAGTCAAAATGATCATATTGGCAAGTTAAAATAAGAGATATTCCCCAATTAGACATGGAATGGATCCTAAACTACCCGAACAATTATCATATAGTATCTACGCACGGACTCTCGTCACCTAGTACGTACGTAGCCCCCACATTTACCAACAATTACTCATTTAAAATCCTATGGGGACAATTCTCTCTTACAAGGTTAAAAAGGAGACTCACCTCGCTCCAAAGTGCACTCCCAATATCCAAGAACGATCCCGAGTCCTTAATTCGAAGCTGGACAATCCCAAACTAATCAAACGAAGCAAGGACTAGTAAATAAAGGCTTACAAGGTTGAATTCTAGCTATTTAAGCAACTTCCTAGCCATTAACACAAGTTTCCTAAATTCCGACCCTGGGCCCACGTGCACGGATTCCGAGATTTTTTGAGGAAGTTGTTCTCTATCACCTAAGGATCACAAATATATGATTTCTAGTTCATTACATGGCAAATTATGTGATAAAACCTTAGTTTTCATCAAACCCAAGGTCTAGCTCAAATCCCTTGATTTTACCAAATTGTTTAGTTTTAAATCTACCAAATGTTTATGTATTTGAACTAAAAGTGAGTGGGAATTACTTACCTTGCAGTGATATGTGGAGACTCTCTCTTTGAAACCCCCAAAATCGCCCAAGTGTTGAGAGAAATGTGTTAAAAATAGAGTTGAGTCCGTATTAAATGAGCTACTGCCCCCCAGCGATTTCCGCTTCTGCGGTCTGGGGCCACATAAGCGAGATCGCTTATGCGGTTACTAGGCCGCTTCTGCGGCTTTTGGCAATAAGGGACTGGGCCACTCCTGCGGTCTGGGGCCGCATAAGCGAGACCACTTATGCGGTTACTAGGCCGCTTCTGCGGCTTTTGGCAAGTCGGGCTCGACTGCTTTTGCGGTCCGACATCCGCTTAAGTAGAACCGCCTCTGCGGTTAAATGACCGCTTATGCAGTTTATCTAGTCTGGCACCCTTTTCGCTTCTGTGACTCAGTGGCCGAATCTGCGGTCCAAGAATCGCAGATGCGGTTACGACAGAAGCAGCAACCTCAGTCCTTTCTCTAAGTTTCCACCTCACTCGAACCTCGACCATTTGATGCACGGGGCACCCGAGCCCCGCCCGAACATACCGACAGGTCTGAAATCATAAGGTTGACCTACTCGAACCCTCGAAACACTCGAAACAACATTAAATTGAGGAATCACACCCCAAAACCCAATATCTCAAATCATTGAACTTCAAGTTCTAAACTTTCCTCCAACGGGTCAAAACGCCCTTAAACTACTTGGATCGACACCAAATTTTACGAGTAGGTCTTAACTGATATTTCAGACTTGTACCAAGTTTTGGAATCGAAATTCGAACCCGATACCTATGAAAATAATGATTTCTTAGTTTATTTAATTCTTTGAAACTTAAACTTAACAATTTTACATAAAAATTCATTACTCGGGCTAGGGACCTCGGAATTCGATTCCGGACATACGCCTAGGTTCCATATTTTCCCACGGATCCTCAAAAATTGTCAAATCACGATTCCGGGTCCGTTTCCTCAAAATGTTGACCGAAGTCAAACTTGGCCTTTTTAAAAGGAACTTAAAGAAGCAACTAGGCTTAAATCTTGCTTAGAACTCTTCTAACTTCTGAACCACCCGTCCTCGTAAGTCATAAATTAGATAACGCAAGTGCGAAAACTATTATTTAAGGGAATAGGGTTTGAGAATGCAAAATGACCAGTCGGGTCGTTATAGAAGCAGTATCGCAGGTGCGAAGGGGGGACCGCAGAAGCGGTTTTGGTTGGAGCTGTGTGATGACTTGACCCGTTATCTCATGTGTCACTGCTTCGTTTCCTTCATTTTATGCTTCTCCATATTTCATTATCGGTATGTGGTATGTTAAAGTTGATTTGGACTGGTTTTGATAAGAAATGAGACACTTAGTCTTTTTAAGGAAGGCTTAAATTGAAAAAGTCAACCAGACGTTGAATTATGAGTTAGAAAGTTTGGATGTGATTTTCAGTGATTCGGTTAGCTTCGAGGGATGATTTGCGACTTAGGAGCGTGGTCGGAAGTGATTTTAGAGGTCCGGTGTAGAATTAGGCTTGAATTGGTGAAGATAGTATTTTGGCAAAATCCGTTTGATAGGTAAAATTTTGATTCGAGGGTCGGAAAGGAATTCCGAGAGTTTAATTAGCTTCGTTAGGTGATTTTGGATATGCGTGCAAAATTTTAGATGATTCGGAGGTGATTTGGTTGGGTTTTTAATCGAATGTGAGTTTCAGAAGTATTTGAGGAAACTTATGCTTGAAATTGATGAAAAATGAGGATTTTGGTGTTGTTGGATGTGTTTTTAAGATTGGAACAAGTTTGAATAGGGTATTGGATCATGTTGGTGTTTTTGGTTGAGGTCCCGGGGGCCACGGGGTGATTTCGGATGGCTAACGGGATGAAATTCAAGTTGAGAGAGTGGCAGATGTTTGCTGGTATCTGGTATGCTCGCTTCTGCGGAAATGGACCGCTGAAGCGGTTCGAAAGAAGCGAGGGATTGGTCACATAAGAGGTTTAAGGCTGAGTTAGGAAGTTCCGCAGAAGCGGAAGTCTTTTCGCCTAAGCGAGTCCGCAGAAGCGGACACGAAGTCGCAGAAGCGGACACGAAGTCGTAGAAGCGGTTTAGGCATGGAGGTGATATTTCGCAGAAGCGAGAAATTGTGTCGCAGAAGCGGCCTTGGTGATTTAATGAAATTTTTGCGTAAGCTGACAAAAACCGCAGAGGGTGAAGCTAGGTCTTTATACTCATTTTGTTCCGCGAGGCTTATGTTATTTCCACCATTTTTAAGCGAGCTTGAGAGCTATTGGACGGATTTGAAGGGGGATTTCGATTAGGCATGATTGGAGGTAAGTCCCTTGGCCTAAATACATGAAATTATGTTAGATTTAACATGAAAATGGGTTGAAATTCATCAAAAGAGGGTGAAGCTAGGGCTTGAGTCTTTGATATTTCAAAATGGAATTTGATAGGTCATTTGAGCTCGGATTTGGGAGTTCTTGGTATGTATGAACTCAGGCGAGACGAGGAATCCGGTAATGTAAGTTTTGTAATTTTTCAAGAAGTGGGCCCGGGGCTCGGGTTTTGCTAGTTTCGAGATTTTGCTATATTTCAATTGTTTTCGATTGGGTATTGTTCCCTTGGCATATTGTAATGTATTCGCTCTGATTTTGGTTAGATTCGACGCGCATGGAGGCCGGTTTGAGGGGAAAAGGCGTCGTGGGCTAGAGATTTCACCGGTTCGAGGTGAGTAATACTTGTAAATGATATCCTGAGTGTTTGAAACCCCGAATTTGCACATCATAGTGCTATATTGAGGTGACTTGCACGCCGAATAGCGAGCATGGGGTAGAGCACCATTGGGGATTGTGACTTGGTCTGTCCCGATTGATGAAATTACTATGTAGTTTTCTGAAACTACTTGTTATCATCATGATTTGGGCTGATTGCCATGTTTTGGGCTTCGTGCTAATTATTTGAATCCTTCAGAGATTAATATCACTGATTTTGCATTACTTTGCATGTTATTTGATCTCGGTCCAGGGTTTTAATACTGTTTTGCAATTCAGCCATTTTTCATGATTTGAAAACTTAAGTGATATTTTACTGATGTTTTAAGCTGAGAAGTGCTATTTTATTATTGCCCAAGGGGTTATGTGCATTTTTGGACTGAGCATGGATCGGGCTGCATACTGCAGCAGTGTTATAGTGAATTCTAGATATATGGATGGCTCGGGATGCACGTCGCAGCGGTGTGATATTGATATTGCGCTTGGGCTGTAGGAGCCCCTCCGGAGTCTGAATCCCCATAGTGAACGCGGGTACCCAAATGGATCGGGCTGCATGCCGCAGTGGTCATATGTATTGCATTGCATTCATGCATTGGTTCCTGTTTGTAATACGTGTCATGACATTCAGCACTTTCATATCATTGACATCCATGCTACTTTTTGCATTATTTACCAGACGCCCTGGTATGAATTATTAGCGGAGTGCTGTGCCCGAGGGGCTGACTTATGTGCTGACTTGCACTGTCTGATTACGCATTCATTTGCTTAACTGTTGGAAAGGATATTTTCAAAAGAGGTTTAACTGAGCCCATATATTTTCTAAAGGATTTTCACGGTTTTACTATTTTCTCAAAGGGTTGCACTGTTCTATACAGCATGATGGAGTGCCTTACGTGATTTCTTGCTACTAAGCTATTAATTACTTTTGTTACTCACTGAGTTGGAGTACTCACTTTACTCCCTGCACCTCGCGTGCAGTTGCAGGTATTGTTCACCCGGTAGCGGGTTATTAGCTGATTGAAGGTATTACTATGATGGCTGAGTAAGGTGACCGCCAGCGTTCGCGGCACCGAGTTTCTTCCTCTTGATTTCCAGATTTTATTCTATGCATTACAGACTTTGTAGTTGTATTAAAAATCCTTCTAGATGCTTGTGACTTGTGACACCCCGGTCGGGTTGTGTTGGGTTGTAATTAATGGTTTTAATGCCATTAAGTTGTATTTTCTATTCATAATGTTTAATAATTGTTAAAGAGACGATTTGGGTTAGTTGGTTGGCCTTGTCTTTACGAGAGGCGCCATCACGATCGGGTTTGGAAATTGGCGCGTGACAAGTTGGTATCAGAGCCTAGGTTACTAGGTCTCACGAGTCATGAGCAGGTTTAGTAGAGTCTCGCGGATCAGTATGGAGACGTCTGTATTTATCCTTAAGAGGATGCAGAACCTTTAGGAAAACCTCCCATTCTTGGAATTCTTGTCGTGTGTACTTGATTCAGTTTGAGATATAACTATTGAAATTCTTCCACACGTCGGTATATGTACCTGAGCGCTCAGTATTGTATGTGCCTTGATGGCTTGTGATTCCCCGATCGAGGGGCGAGATGTGATCTTCGTGAGTATGTTGGGACAGTCTGGAGGACTAGAGGCCGGATTTTTGCCTATGGCTTGAGCACTGAGGTGCTGATTTTGTGAGTAAGTGTTTTGAACTTATATGTTCGGTATTGCCCCTATTAGCCGGAATGGCGGTTGTATATCCATGTGATGAGTATGTTAGTATTGCGAGGTGTATCTATATGACTTGGTAGTGACGAAGAAGTCTGCTGGATAGTAGGTGAACTGATAGCGTTAGATTTCTATTGTGATTTGTTGTGTAGCCCGAATTGTGGGCGCATGAAGGATATTTTCGTATCTCCTAGTTGGGAAGTGAAGTGCATTGCATGCGGCGGTATGAGTTTAGACTCAGGAAGACTAATGACTGTGTAACGTATATAATGGTGGAAGGTGTGCTGAAACACTAAATTGAGGGGAAGCAAGAGGGTTATCTCCTGCGGAGTGTTCTTAAGTGGTATGATCCTTATATGTATGTTAGAAGATCTCATGTGTAATTGAAGGGTACGTGTTGAAATTTGAAAATTCGGGTCGCTTAAGGGAGTGGACTCAGTTGATGTGGGGATGAATGCGAGGTTTGCAGAGGATTGCAGTACTGAATGATCTGTGTTTACACAAACTTGTACATGATTTGAGTTTAATATCACTATGATATCGTGACATCATTAGAGTAAAAGTATTATGGGCTATTGAGTGTGTCTTGATATATGGCTTCGAGCCAAGTTGGGGAGGTTGCTGTTGATTAGCTGATTGCATGGTTATGAGCTATATTGGTTCCATCTTGAGGTATGCTGGCGGATCAGTTCTGGTTACAAAAATTAAGCCGAGGATGGCATGTGTGAAGGAAAATTTTGATAAAGGTTATATGATGCTTCGTAGATATATGCAAATAATAGGATGTCTTGAGCTGTTGTTGGTAAAGAGTGCTCAGTGTATAGAGAAGGAAGATGCTTGTTTGTATTGAGATAAGGTCGTATCCTGTGGTGTCAGAGTGCCAATGAGGCACAGGTGGTTTTGTTAGCTGAGCAGGATAAGTGCAAGTTGAATAGAGTGAATGACTCTCGAGAATGGTTTTAATATGTTCAAGATTCTACGTGTATCAATCAGGCGTCTTAAGGTTGTGTATGTGGCTAGAGACTGTGTTTTCAATGGAAAAAGGTCAAGACTTGTGGTATTTTTGTGTTGATTATGGGATCCTAGGTATCGGTATCTGGAAAGTAATGACAACGAATTCATATTCGTAGGAATTTCTTCAAGCAGAGCATGCTGGAATGGGGTATTTCTGGGAACATTTGAGAGGGTATTCAGTGGCCTATAGGTCTTAGACAGTGTGGTCTTATGTTTGGGTTTCCTGTGGTGATCCTGGGTAGAGGCATGGTGGTGCTACAGCAAGAGGGGATATCAAGTCGATGATGAATCAGAAGGAAATCTAGGTAAATAAAGTAGCTTGTTAGTGGATCGAATCGGTAAGGTAAGGGTATGATTAATTCTTCGTATGTGTTCGAGGTAATGAGCCCTTACAGGTATTGTGCGGCAAAGCTTTTGAGTCTGACAACTTGCTTAGCTTGGTTTGGATAGAAGGATTCAGTTCTGACAGTTTAACTTGTACAAATGGAATTAGCAGAGTTGTTCTTGATGGGTTATACCATGGTTTGGGGATGAAGATATCTTCTACGGGTATGCGAAGCATGTAATGTGTATTGATTCTTCTTCTAGATGGGGATTGACAGAAGGTCTTGGCTAGATAACTTGCAGTTCAGTTCTGAAAAGAAGTTCATAAAATTCTTAGGCAACGGGTAGCCTCAGGTAATCAAGGAAATGGTATTGCCAATCATAGTGATTTGATGAGTGTATATGCTACAGAAAAGGGCAATGTGATTAAGTTGATGGCACTTCGGTAGTGTTGCGGCATTTTCTTGTTGGATCAACTGCTGATATTTGAGTGTGTTTGATGGCACATGGGAGTTTAGAATATCCTTCGTGGAATGACTGGTTACTTGAGGTGTAATATGTATTCATACTGTGGAATTGGGGATCAAGTATAGTGATTCGTGTGCTATATGGAGTTAGAGACTGGGAGTTCTCATGTTTAGGCTATGTAGTGGTTATGGATCGTGTGTATTGGTACCGTTAGCTGCTATTGGGATTTGGAAGCCCGAGTGGATCTTTCTTTTCTTGGTATATTAGATTCTGGATATGATATTGGGGTGTAGACTGGTTGTCTCAGTGTTGTGTTATTCTTGACTATTGTACTATGGGCTATGTCGAAAAACGCCATAGGTTGCATGGCGAGGTGCATCGGATTATGCTCTAGCAGAGTGGTTGGTATTCCAAAGACCAGCAGACGACTGGGAAAGATTACTTTCCTTAATGGGGCCTTTGTGGTGGATGTCAGTGTAGAGGTTTCTACCATTGATTCAGTTCCGGTATTGAGGGACTTTTCGGATGCGTTCCTTGTGGCTGGCATGTCACCGGGCGAGACTGTGGATTTCAGTATTTATTTGGTGCCGGGCACCGTATCGTACGGCTCCAGCTGGAATTAAAGTAGTGGAAGGAGCAGCTTCAGGCTTCTTGGTAATGAGCTCGTTGGTAAGCTGATTGGATACGTGTTTAGCTTGAGTTGGCTTGGTTGGCCCCGAGTTGTATTGTTGAGGGATAGGTTGATTCGATCGTTCTTGAACTTGTTAGTGATCTGGGGAGATCTACGAGTTGCTTTTTCTATGCTGTGAGACGTTATGATTAGTTGGATGTGGGCACATGTGGTGCGGTTCTTTTGAGTATTCATAGAGAAAGGTGAGCGGGAAGAGTAATTGAGCGTTTCTCGGTAAATGGAGTATTTGTTATGTCTATCAGGTTGCGTGTCGTATGTTATTTGTTTCACCGTGGGTGTAAAGAATTGCTTTGGTTTCATACATCAAAAATTGTGCGTGGCTGTTGATTTTGAGGATAGCGACTTGAGGTGCTTCATGTGTAACAATGTTTGGATAGGATCGCGCATTGTAGCGAGGCTACGTGGAGTTATGACCTTTCGGGGTAGCTTCAGGTGTTCTATTTCTATGATGTGAGACGGGGTCTCATCCTTGTATTGTGATGGTACTGATGAGCTTGAGGTATAGCTCTTTCGTTTGAGTCATTTGTCATGATTTGAGTATGTTCACACCGTTTCTTATTGGTGCGTGTATTATGCAAGTTGTGGCTTAGGCCTGTATTGAGGTGTCATACCACCAGAGTGGTGTGTTGGATTCGGGGTGGTCATTGGAGTCATTAATGAATACGAACAGATTTGATTCCCGCTGGTTAGAAGGATAATATCGAGGTTTGGCCCGAAAATCTATTGTGGAATTAGTCAAAAAGGAAGTGGCTTCATGTATGGGTAATCTGAGGAATGGTTACGATTTATCGCGTGTTTTATTTATCGTTAGCAGTATATGAAAGTGTTGGAATAAGACTTTAGCTAATAAGAGGTTTCCTATCGGTATTTGGTTATTGTGGGCAACTGCCGTGAATAGAGTCTATCATTTCGAGTGTTTAGATTATGTGGTATATCATATGGTTCCACCTGAGGTTGCATGTATGGTTTATTACAGCTGGTTCAGGTTTATTCTGAATATTGACGTGAGGTTCTGATTTTGAGTATGACTTCGGAAAGTGCAATGTTGTCCTACGGTTTATGGTTTAGATGGACAGTGAAATTTCAGGTATATTGTGTTATCGGACCTATGTGAGATAGGGTGACGAGGGATCACCCTGGGTTTATGTTTGGTAAGGTCATTCAGCTATTGGGTTGCTTCTAGTACAACTCTGGGTACGCTCGAGGATGAGCGTTTGGTTTAAGTTGGGGAGGATGTGACGACCCGACCCGTCGTCTCATGTGTCACTGCTTCGTTTCCCTCATTTTATGCTTCTCCATGTTTCGTTATCGGTATGTGGTGTGTTAGAGTTGATTTGGACTGGTTTTGATAAGAAATGAGACACTTAGTCTCTTTAAGAAAGGCTTAAGTTGGAAAAGTCAACCAGACGTTGACTTATGAGTTAGAAGGTTCGGATGTAATTTCTGGTGATTCGGTTAGCTTCGGGGGATGATTTGTGACTTAGGAGCGTGGTCGGAAGTGATTTTGGAGGTCCGGTGTAGAATTAGGCTTGAATTGTTGAAGTTAGTATTTTGGCGAAATCCGGTTGATAGGTGAGATTTTGATCTGAGGGTCGGAATGGAATTCTGAGAGATGCAGTAGCTTCGTTAGGTGATTTTGGATATATGTGCAAAATTTCAGATGATTCGGAGGTGATTTGGTTGGGTTTTAGATCGAATGTGAGTTTCGTAAGTATTTGAGGAAACTTAGGCTTGAAATTGATGAAAAATGAGGATTTTGGTGTTGTTGGATGTGTTTTTAAGATTGGAACAAGTTTGAATAGGGTATTGGATCATGTTGGTGTTTTTGGTTGAGGTCCCGGGGGCCTTGGGGTGATTTCGGATAGCTAACGGGATGAAATTCGAGTTGAGAGAGTGGCAGATGTTTGCTGGTACCTGGTATGCTTGCTTCTGCGAAAATGGACCGCAGAAGCGGTTCGACAGAAGCGAGGGATTGGTCGCATAAGCGGTTTAAGGCTGAGTTGGGAAGTTCCGCAGAAGCGGAAGTCTTTTCGCCTAAGCGAGTCCGCAGAAGCGGACACGATGTCGCAGAAGCGGTTTGGGCATGGAGGTGATATTTCGTAGAAGCGAGAAATTGTGTCGCAGAAGCGGCCCTGGTGATTTAGTGAAATTTCTGCGTAAGCGGACAAAAACTACAGAAGCGGTCACGCGGAAGCGGGTGTGGGGACCGTAGAAGCGGAAACCACTGAAGCCAGGAGGGTTTTATACTCATTTTGTGCCGTCAGGCTTATGTTATTTCCACCATTTTTAAGCGAGCTTGAGAGCTATTGGACGAATTTGAAGGGGGATTTCGACTAGGCGTGATTGGAGGTAAGTCCCTTGGCCTAAATACATGAAATTATGTTAGATTTAACATGAAAATGGGTTGAAATTCATCAAAAGAGGGTAAAGCTAGGGCTTGAGTCTTTGATATTTCATTTGAGCTCGGATTTAGGAGTTCTTGGTACGTATGAACTCGTGGCGAGACGAGGAATCCGGTAATGTAAGTTTTGTAATTTTTTGAGAAGTGGGCCCGGGGCTCGGTGTTTTCTAGTTTCGAGATTTTGCTATATTTCGATTGTTTTCGATTGGGTATTGTTCCCTTGGCATATTGTAATGTATTCGCTCTATTTTGGTGAGATTCAACGCGCGTGGAGGACGGTTTGAGGGGAAAAGGCGTCGCGGGCTAGAGATTTCACCGGTTCGAGGTGAGTAATACTTGTAAATGATATCTTGAGGGTTTGAAACCTTGGATTTGCATATCATAGTGCTGTATTGAGGTGACTTGCATGCCGGATAGCGAGCATGGGGTAGAGCACCATTGGGGATTGTGACTTGGTCCGTCCCGAATGATGAAATTACTACGTATTTGCCTGAAACTACTTGTTATCATCATGATTTGGGCTGATCGCCATGTTTTGGGCTTGGTGCTGATTATTTGAATCCTTCAGGGATTGATATCACTGATTTTGCATTACTTTGCATGTTATTTGATCTCGGTCCAGGGTTTTAATACTGTTTTGCAATTCAACCATTTTTCATGATTTGAAAACTTAAATGATATTTTACCGATGTTTTAAGCTGAGAACTGCTATTTTATTATTGCCCAAGGGGCTTATGTGCATTTCTGGACTGAGCATGGATCGGGCTGCGCGTCGCAGCAGTGTTATAGTGAATTCTGGATATATGGATGGCTCGGGCTGCACGCCGCAGCGGTGTGATATTGATATCGCGCTTGGGCTGTAGGAGCCCCTCCAGAGTCTGAACCCCCACAATGAGCGCGAGTACCCAAATGGATCGGGCTACACGCCGTAGCGGTCATATGCATTTGCATTCATGCATTGGTTCCTGTTTGTAATACGTGTCATGACATTCAGCACTCTCATATCATTGACATCCATGCTACTTTTTGCATTGTTTACCAGACGCCCTGGTATGAATTATTAGCGGAGTGCTGTGCCCGAGGGGCTGACTTATGTGCTGACTTGCACTGTCTAATTACTCATTCATTTGCTTAACTGTTGGAAAGGATATTTTCAAAAAAGGTTTTAACTGAGCCCATATATTTTCTAAAGGATTTTCACAGTTTTACTGTTTTCTCAAAGGGTTGCACTATTCTATACAGCATGATGGAGTGCCTTACGTGATTTCTTGCTGCTCAGCTATTATTTACTTTTATTACTCACTGAGTTGGAGTACTCACTTTACTCCCTGCACCTAGCGTACAGTTGCAGGTATTGTTCATCCGGTAGCGAGTTATTAGCTAATTGAGGGTATTACTATGGTGGCTGAGCAAGGTGACCGCCAGCGTTCGAGGTACCGAGTTTCTTCCTCTTGATTTCTAGATTTTATTCTATGCATTACAGACTTTGTAGTTGTATTAAAAATCCTTCTAGATGCTCGTGACCTGTGACACTCCGGTCGGGTTGTGTTGGGTTGGGTTGTAATTAACGCTTTTAATGCCATTAAGTTGTATTTTCTATTCATTATGTTTAATAATTGTTAAACAGATGATTTGGGTTAGTTGGCTGGCCTTGTCTTCACGAGAGGCGCTATCACGATCGGGTTTGGAAATTGGGTCGTGACAAGATGCAGGGATCCACATATGCGGTTGGGCTTCCGCAGAAGCGGACCGCACCTGCGATGTGGAGAACCGTAGAAGAGGAAGGCCTGGACGTGGATGGGAACTGCAGAAGCGGCAAGATGTCCGCAGAAGCGGGACCGTGGAAGTGATCACGCGCAACTATGCCTTATAAACAAGGACACTGCGGACATTGCAAATATAACACGAGTATTACGCCCAGGGTTGAATCCACAGAGAGTTAACCTATCAATCACAATCTTTAGACCCACGTAACTCTTTAGAACCAGTTTCCCAAATGTTTGAATCACAGTTGATGGTTTCTTTAGTAACTAAGATTGCAAGTAAATTAAACAGCTGTAAACTAAAACGCTAAGGTTGTAAACAATGATGAGAAAAAGCTAAGGTAAAGATTTCCCCTATTGATGGAATCCCTTCTGTTTATGCTTCATACAAATTTACCAACACATCTCTATCAATCATGAACACTCTTCTTACCGTAAATCTCTCCCGAGTAATCACAGTAATATACTATTGCACTCTCCCTAGATACACTAGCTAGCTTTAATTAACACAGTTCACTTAAGATTGCACCCAAGGCTTCGTTATCCCTAATCCCGACTTTAAACCCGCAGTTATAGATTCCTCTTATACTTTAGGAGTGGTGTTATTCAACAATAACCTAAATATGCACTCTCTTCCGAGTTATGCACACTAAATAGGCACAGCTAATTGAGGATCCTGTCAATTAACTACAACAAGAACATAGTTGAATAAATAAAGATTGAAACTAGCAATTTGTATTCATATAAACAAGAAGTTCATCTCTCAATAGGTTCCATCAAAACCTTAGACAAGGGATTTAGCTACTCATGGCTATGGGTAAACAAACTAAAATAAGATTCATCATAAACTAGCAATAAAATCAAAGAAAAGAAGAAAGATGTTTTGGGTGATCTCTCACAATAGTTTTCCTTGCCAAGATATTCTAAAAAACAATACATGCCTCTTTTGGGCGAAGTCTAATGTTTTAAATAGGGTTTAGGTCTAAAAATCCCGTATTTGACACTTTGACCCCTGAACTTTCTGCGCCTGCCACGTTTCTGCCGCGGTCGCGGTAGAACCGCGGCCAATCACCCTCTCTGAATCTCTAAAGTTCTGAAGCTGCCTTCCACCGCGGTTCTGCCGCGGTCACAGTAGAACCGCGGCCAAACCACCTTTCTGAATCCTGAGGGCTGGCAGGGCGTAGCTTCATTGGGAATTTTCACATTTGGCCTCTTTTCTCCAATTTTTGACTCCAAAACTGCTCCTTAGCCTTCCTTATACATATATCACCTGCAAATCATGAAAAGCACTAATAAGAGCATTTTGTTATCACTTTTAGCATTAAAACTACACAAGAAGGTGATTATTTAAGGTGTGATTATAGTCAAATTCACCTATTATCAACACCCCACACTTAAACCTTTGCTCGTCCTCGAGCAAACTAAACCACACTTCTAGGCCTAATTGTTCAATGCATTGCCCCAATTTATGTCACACCCGCTATTATCAATGATCGACCTAAGCAGTGCACAATCATATCTCAAATGCAGACTCTCATGCCAAGATACACTTGTGCTCACTCTAATTACTCGACTCACTTTTTCTTCCTGAGTCACATGCCCTCACATAAACAAAATCTGAGAGAAGTTCCACACACATAAAATTCAACAACAAG